>JAJMEW010000173.1:56975-180929 GCA_030574395.1 Pichia californica
GGAGTAGATGGAGTAGATGGAGTAGATGGAGTAGATGGAGTAGATGGAGTAGATGGAGTCGATGGAGTAGATGGAGTAGATGATGTCGATGGAGTAGATGGAGTAGATGGAGTAGATGGAGTAGATGGAGTAGATGGAGTAGATGGAGTAGATGGAGTAGATGGAGTAGATGATGTCGATGGAGTAGATGGAGTAGATGGAGTAGATGGAGTAGATGGAGTAGATGATGTCGATGGAGTAGATGGAGTAGATGATGTCGATGGAGTAGATGGAGTAGATGATGTTGATGGGACTGGTGGAATTGATGATGTTGATGGGACTGGTGGAATTGATGAAGTTGATAGGGTTGATAGGGTTGATGGAGTAGATGAAGCAGGTGGAGTGGATGTTGCTGTTATAACATTACATAAAGAAATGTCATCTGCCTTGAAATTAACAACATTGTCAAAAGTGTCATGAACAACGCCATCCGAATCTGTGAGGTAAAAGAATAAACTTGGTGGTGGTGTAATACTAGTGTATATGATTCTTATTGGATATAATTTACCACCCTCTAAATAAACGAAAGATGAATGATAATCAAAATCTTTAACAGAGAGCAATACATCACCATAGGAATCTGCATCTTGCGTTTGAAGACATGAATCAAATGCTCCTAGACCTAGCCAAACAGTACCAGCACTATAAGTATCATCAAATGAAACAGTATAAATACCAGATTTTGGTGCTATAATAAATAAAGTTTATCAAATTAAAAAAAAAAGTATATGTTAGTATTTTGGAACCATTAATTATTTTTAAATGTTTTTATAACTTACCTAAATAGTATCCCTTTAATTCAATCAAGATATTATTCATATTGATACCGGAAAGACCATAAAAATCATAACCGTCTGGATTATAGCTGTTTCTCCCAGTCATTGAAAAGTTTGGGCTGACAACAGAATCTGCAGATGCTATAACGCTGTTGGTAGTATAACTTGCACCAATATATCCAAAGTTCCAAAATGAATTGAAAGGGAAAGAATATACAGTTGCTTTAAAACCAGTTTCAGAAGTATGCCCTTGAGAAAGTACAATTGATGCACCAACACCATTTTGTGATTGTGACCAAACATTGCTACTGTAATCGTCAGCATAAGCCAGACTACTGGTATAAAAAAGATATAATAAACACAAATGTACTATTTGAAACATTGTAATTGTTGTATTAGTTATCTTTTTGAACAATTTAAACTTTTTTTTTGTTTCTACAAATAATAAATTAAAAAAAATTATATTTAAATTGAAGGGAAAGGTTATGCTTTTTATATATACACAACCAAAAACAAAATTAATTGTGAAAAAACATTAATTATAAATTTATAAATAGAAAATTTATCACAGTTTTCAATATATTTTACAAAAGGATTGCAATTGTTTTCAAAATATATATATATATATACGAGATTTTAGAAAGGTAGGAAAATTTATAAAAAGTAATAATTGCTTAAGCTCCCGTCTTATCCGAATCAAAAATGATAAACTTAAAATAACTATATATATTTTCATTCTAAAGGCAAGAGAAATTATGACATTTTTAGTATAATTGCTGCAGTGATTTTAATGATATATATATATACATATACATGAAAAAGTAATGTTTGAGAACACCTTGCATGGATTGTATGCGCCCAACCAAACAACTCTAACCGTTTTAGGGAGCCAGATGCATCGATTATGTCAACTGACAACTTACCACTATACAAGTCGTAATATCAATTATCGATATGGCCCTCCCATTACTATGCACGTAGTATCAGCTGAGAACATTTCTACATTCTACAAATTCAACATTCTACACATTTTTACAGTGCAAATTTGTTGATCCATCTCACTAATCCGGCAACTTGGAATTCGAGAAGAGAGACCGTTCCCAATTTACTTGTTGCCGGGTTCGGCTTTCTCGGCAGTAACCATCAAAGATCATGGCGTACGGCGTGTAAAATATTCCCGGAAACTTTGAGTTCTCTTGATCTGCATGTGATGTGCGTCATAAACTACAGATTCTATTAAGATCTCTATAAATCCTTATGTTTAAAGATTAAGGATCTTCAGTTTTCGAGAGTATACAGACTCGATTTTTTAGCAAATTCAACCACAACATCGACAACAGCACGGGTAAGCTGCTTTAACTCTTTCTCTTTGATAACATAAGGAGGCATAATATAAACAAGTTTGCCAAAAGGTCTTACCCAAACACCCCTATTCACAAACTGCTCTTGGAACCATTTCATATTAACAGGAATTTTAAGTTCAACAACACCAATTGCACCAATAATACGCACATCATGAACAATCTTATTGTGATGCAAAGGATTTAATTCCTGCATAATAAGATTTTCAATAAATTTAATTTGAGTTTTCCATGTACCTCTATTTATAATTTCTAAGCTTTTCAACGCAATATTACAAGCAAGTGGATTACCCATAAATGTTGGCCCATGCATGAAACCACCTGCACGTCCAGAACAAACCGTATTAGCAACATCTTTTGTACACAATACGGCACTTAAAGTTAAATATCCACCAGTTAGTGCTTTACCAACACAAACAATATCTGGAACAATTTCAGCATGCTCATAGGCAAATAGTTTGCCGGTTCTACCAAATCCAGTTGCAATTTCATCTAAAATCAGTAAGATTCCGTATTTTGTACAAAGTTGACGAACTTTTCTAAGATATTCTGGATGGTAAATCCGCATACCACCTGCTCCTTGAACAATTGGTTCTAAAATTACCGCAATAATTTCTTTATAATGATTTGCAATCTTTTTTTCAAATGGTTTAATAAAATCATTATTCCATTCTTCATTAAATTTGCATGTCGGTGCTTTGACGAAAATATTTTCTCTAACATAACCAGAATATAAATTATGCATAGAATTTACGGGATCACAAATTGACATAGCACCAAACGTATCACCATGATAACCATAATTTATGGTTAAAAACTTTTGTTTTCTATCTTTAATTTTATTTAATGTAAATTTTGAATCGCAATATTGAAATGCCATTTTTAAACTTACTTCAACAGCAACAGAACCTGAATCTGCTAAAAAGCAATGTTCTAATTCTGGTGCTGTCATATCAATTAAAGTCTTAACTAATTTTATTGCAGGTCTATGCGTTAAACCTCCAAACATAATATGTGACATTTTATTCAATTGTAATATAGCTGCTTCATTTAACTCAGGGTGATTATAACCATGAATTGCCGCCCACCATGAACTCATACCATCAATTAAATTTTCACCAGTAGCTAACTTAATGGTCACATCTTTACATGATTCAACAAGAAAACATGGTAATGGATTTATTGTTGATGTATATGGATGCCAAACATGCTCTTTATCGTATTTTAGCAATTGCTCAATATCTGATTTTTTTAATTCATTCATTGTGTATATTGAATTTATATTGTAAAAGCAAAATTAAAAATATATTTTAATATATATATTTAATAAATACTTTACAATTTTATATGTGTAAATGTACTAAGGGAATACAGTCGAATTAAATAGAAAATTTTAAATTCACCTTTTATGACTCAACTTTTTAAATTGGGGCAAGATGATTCAAAATGATTCAAAATGATTCAAAAGATTTTCAACGAAAAATTGGCGAGCATTCATCGGGCCAACAGCGGAGTCATGGCAGAAAATGATTCAAGCTTATACACCATGGGAAATTTTCCTAAATTTATCAATTATGTATTCTATATAAAAAAAACTTAAATAGGAGGTGGTATTTTATTTGTATGAGTGCTTTATTTAGATTAATAAACTTGCTTTTTTCTTTAATTAATCCTTTCTTAAACTTTCTAGGTGTAATTAATATTTCTGATTACTATAATTTGGACAAAAAAATGACTACTCCAATTTTTATAACTGGAACAGATACTGACATTGGTAAAACATTTATTTCTGCTCTATTGATTGAAGCATGGGGATGCAACTATTGGAAACCAATCCAGACTGGTTTAGACTCTGATCCTGGTGATACATTTACAATTAAAAAGTTATTAGAACAAAGCCTCGGAGTTCCAAAGACTACAACAATCTTTCAACCACAATTAGAATACATGAAACCTTTGAGTCCTTGGAGATGTACAATTCTTGAAAATAAACCATCTATTAATATTGAAGAATTAAAATTTCCAGCAACAAAAGATAATCTAACAGGTTCAAAATATACTATTGTTGAAGGTGCTGGTGGTATTTTGGTTCCAATAAATAAAACATCATATACTACTGATATAATTAAACATTTAGATGCATCCGTTATTATTGTTGCAAGATCAGAACTTGGTACTTTAAACCATACTTTAATGACAGTGGAAATATTAAAACAAAATAAAATTCCTATTTTAGGTGTTATTTTGAATGGTGATATTAATAATGATAATGCCTTGACATTATCCGAGTTAAATGTTAAGATTATAGCACAAATTCCAAAGGCTAACTCTTTGAAGGATGTAGTTGATTTAGTTCCAGCTTTAGAAACTATTTTATCATAGTATTGATTAGTTTAGAATTTTTTTATTAAGTTTTTGATATTATTAAATACACATTTTGTAGCATAATTATCAGTTCATGATTACATGAGCACTTAACAATTCCACTAAACTTAACAATTGTAGACATTCTTTTCATATCAGATAATAATTCTTATAAATCTAAAATATATATTATCGATGGTAAATTCACGCTCTTCCTCAATCCTATTAGGATGTATTTTTAATATCAATATTTTCAGTTCTCAGTCAAATAACATGAATACCAAATCACAAGTAGCCTGTACAAAAGCCAATTCATCAGGAGATGCATATTGATATTCAATCTTTTTGTCTTCACCATCATTTATAGTATTCAACAGCTGCAAAAAAAATTGATTTTAGCTTAAGTCAACACATAGATAGATATCTAACGGTTGGAATTTGAAATGAACATAGTGATAAACAGTAAACAATTGAAAAAAAAAAGAGTCAACTATATAGATGTGTCATAATCCTTTTTATAGTTATCCGTTATCCGTTGCCATTTATCATTACTCTAGGATATTTAATAGATCTATACGTTTGTTATGAGTATTAAGTCTGACTCATTTTGTAATTACGAAATAATACGTAATGCCAGTTAAGCGCGCTAGCCAGTTGCCTAATCGAGCAATTTTTACAATGGCGCGCTTAATGGCCGCATTTTTCATTTTTCATTTCTCCAGTTTTGCAGTTACAAGCGATTTGAGTGGACGTTCAAAGAAATTATTTCAAATAATTAGTGTGACGATGGGCGACTTTTGTATTTTGAGTTATACGCTATACTGCTTTCTCTTCCATTTTTTTCTTCTTCTGCTCTTTACTTTAAATACCTGCCTTTAGTATCCCTTTCTTCCATTTGTATTTCTACTCTTTATTTCCTAGCCTATCTAACAATTTTTTAAAAAAATTATGTTTTTCTCCAAATTATCTCAAAGAACATTTTCTACATCATCATTTGACATGACTGCTTCCAAGACAATTAGACATTTAATTTCTATTTCTGATTTGACTACTCCTGAATTTAAGTCTTTAGTTAATAGAGCAGAATATCATAAAAAACTTATAAAATCAGGAAATAAACCAACAACTTGGCCATTACAAGGTGAATTAGTATCTTTATTATTTACAAAAAGATCTACTAGAACTAGAATTTCATCTGAAGGTGCTGCTGCATATTTTGGTGGTCAACCAATCTTTTTAGGTAAAGATGATATTCAACTTGGTGTTAATGAATCTTTTTATGATACAACAAAAGTTATATCATCTATGACCTCATGTATTTTTGCAAGAGTTAATTCACATTCTGATATTCAACAATTATGTGAACATTCATCTGTTCCAATTATTAATTCTTTATGTGATAAATATCATCCACTTCAAGCAATTTGTGATCTTTTAACAATTAAGGAGAATTTTAATGAATTAAAAGGTTTAAAATTAGCCTGGATTGGTGATTCAAATAATGTTATTAATGACTTATCAATTGCTGCAATGAAATTTGGCATAAATGTATCAATTGCAACACCTGAAGGAATAGAAATTGAACAACATGTTATTGATGCAGCTAAATTAATTACAGCTGAAACTGGTGCAACATTAGAAATAATACATGATGCCAAAATCGCAGCTCAAAATGCTAATATATTAGTTACAGATACTTTTGTATCAATGGGTCAAGAATCTGAAAAGCAAGAAAAATTAAAGCAATTTTCAGGATTTCAAATAAATTCAGAATTAGCAAAATTAGCTGATAAAGATTATAAATTTATGCATTGTCTACCAAGACATAGTGAAGAAGTTTCTGATGACGTTTTTTACAGTGAACACTCTGTTGTTTTCCCAGAAGCTGAAAACAGATTATATGCTGCCATTGCCACTCTTGAAGCATTTGTTATTAACAAGGGACAATTCTTATAGATGTTCAAATCCAACATTTATAATTTATAATAAAAATAATAATGTAATGTTTAAAAATAAAAATGTAATGATTGATTCATAAATAAAAAAAAAATAAAAATAAAATAAATAATAAGCGCGAGCTTACGTAAACATACAGGAAACTACGAAAACAGCGGGATTGTTGTTGTTTTGTGTTGAGGAGATTATCGGATGATTGGATGGATGGGTATATGTATTTGATTGTAACAGAGATAAAGAGGCACAAAGGAGTACACATCACTATCTAGAGTGAATATTTCTATTATCATTATTATCATAATTACAAAGATATGTCAGCTCCAATTCTTCCCGAAGTTATTTCCAAAGTCAGCAAATTGATTCAAGATGAAAATGACCTTTCAAATCTTGACAATATAATATCTGATTTATCTAAGGAACAATCAACAATTGATTCTCAACTAAAAATTGAACAAGAACGACATTTACAACAAATTCATATTATGATTTCAAGTATGCAATCAGCTAATAAAAATCTTCAAGATTTAAAATATAGTGTTGGAAAATTAGATGAATTACGCCGTGATAATATTTCTAATGAAAATAATAAAAATTACCAAGATTTTCAAGTATTTGATCGTTCTGCATTAGTTTTAAAAAATATTAAAGAGATTGAAGAAGTATTTAATAATATTTCTAATTTTCATCAAAATCAACAAGTGATTATGAAATTACTTAATGATGAAATAACTAAAGATGAAAATGGTGAATTACAATATTCTACTGGTGATAATATATTAATTGTTCATTATCATTTAACTAAATTAAGAGATTTACAAGATCAAATGGAATTAATGTCTCAAAGTTCATCATTAACTGATACTAGGAGTATTGTACATTCACTTTCATTAAGATTATCAGATTGTATTAAAAAATTTGACCATTTATTAAGTATTATTGTTGATTCAATTTTAGATTTTGTTGAATCTGGAAATTTTGGATTTTTAATTAAAGTTGTAAAAGTTATTCAATATGAAGAAAGAGAAGATTTGAAAGTAAGGTTATGGAATCATTTTATTGAAAAAAAAAATAATAATATAGATAATAATTCTAATTTAGAAAATAGTAGACAATCAAAAATTAAAAGATCACACGAAAGAAATTATAAAGAAAATTTTGAGGAAATGTTTAAAAAAAGTATTGAAGATAGATTTTATGAAATGCTTTCTTCGAAAGATATAAGTATATTTATTGGAGAGCAAGGACATTTTTATTATCAAACAATATCTGATTATAAAATTGCAATAACAAAATGTTTTCCTGAAGAATGGAAATTTTTCCCAAAAATTTTAGAATGGCATCAAAATTCTATTAGAAAAATTATTAATAGTATATTAGATTCTGGTGAATATGGAAATCAACAATTATCACAAATAATTGATTTAGATTATGAAAATAAACAAATTTTAAAACAAACATTTAAAATTTCAAATAAAGAAATTAAAAATTTTAGATTATTACCTGAAGAAAAGAAGAAACAATTATTAAATGATTCACTTAAAGAAAATATTTTATCAACAAGTAAATGGATGGATACAGCACTTGATAAAGCTGTTAATAAATTTGAATCATTATCTGAAGAACCAAGTGATAATAGAGATGATAGATTATCATTTCAAGTTTCTCAAGATGTAATGTTAATTTTATCATCAAATACTAAAAATATTAGAACATTAGGCGATGCATCAGCATTAATTCAATATTTTTCATTTTTTGCAAATGAGATTATGAGAAAATTTCAAGATATTTGGGTTAGTTCATTAGATAAGATGACTGAATTATGGATCATTTCAAGAATTACTGATCCAAAAATCAAATTAAAAATGAATAATAAAAGTAATTATAAAATTAATGAAAATATTGGATATTTACCTAGATATATTACAAATCTTTCAAATGATTGTTTAATTTTAACAGATGCATTAGAAAGAGATTTTGATATGATTACATCTGGATTAAGTGAAATTAATACACATAAATTAATTGAATTAAAACAAATTGCAACAAATCACTCAATTGAATTAGGTACATATTGTTTACAAAAATTATCATCATTAGCATTACAAGATTATGGACCAATTATGAATGATTTATTTACAAAATCATGGTATAAATCATCAACTATTATTGATGGTGTTTTAAATATTATCGATGATGAATATTTAATGCCATTTATTGATTTTTCATATCCTGAATTACTTGTATCATTATTTGATTTTATAACTGATGATTTTTTATTAAATTATTTGAAAATGTTAAATTTTAAAAGAAATTTTGAAACTAAAATTATTGATTGTTTAGAACGTGATGGTCATAAAATAATGGATATTTTACAAAAACATGATGAAGATGGAAGTTTAGAGAATAAAATGATTATAATGGATATTTTAATTGAATTAATATCATCAAATAAAGATAATGAAAATGAATTTATTGAAAAATGGGGGATTGCATTAAGTGAAATTTATGATTTACCAATTGATTTATTAAGAATTATTATTGAAAATAAAAAGATGGATAAATCAAAGATTACATTTATTTTAGGTGAATGTAGTGAATTATGTAAACAATCAATGTCAGGACATATTGATCAACCTCCAAGTATATTTCGTAAATTTCATTATTCTCCAATGAAATAGTTTTAATTTTAATAGATATTATATATATATATATATATATAATATTAAATAAGTAAATTTATAAATTTAAATTGAAATAAAGATAATACTTAATATTGTCCATTCATTTAAATTTGATTTAAATTTTAAATTTAAAAATCCATCATTTTTTTCATCCCATAATGAACCAAATGAATTATTAATTTTATTATTTGATATTTCATTTATTAAAATAGTTGTTGAATTAATAATATATTTGAATTTTGAAGATTTTGTTGATAAGAAATTTAAAATTGAATTTATTAATTCATTAATAGATGATTCAGAAGGTTTGTAACTTTTATTTATAAAATCTAATAATTCATTTTCTTTTAAAGGCTGTAATAAAGAGTATGAAAAAGAACAATATAAAAAAACCACAATAAAATATAACAATTTATGCCTGTTAGTATTTTTTGAAAATATATAATGCTTGATGATACTAATTCGTTTTTTTAGAAAGTACACATACCAATTTTGTAGGATTTATAGATTCAAGTATGATTGCAGGAGGGTTTGTATTTAAGACATCTATTTCAGACATTGCGAATTAGTTCGTGAGTTGAATCTGGTGTTGCTAGATATTATATATCTGTAATCTGTAATCAATCAGACAATGTAGTAAACATCAATGTTGTTATTAAAAATGGAAATACAAAAATGGAAATTCATTTTGCGGTCGATCGACGCAGCAGGCGGCTGTACCCAGTCCAATGGACAAACATTGAAATTAACAGAGGGGGCACGTGTATAAATCTTTAATTATAGAGACAATAGAGAACTGAGACCATGAAAGAGGTTAGTGTCTCTTATAAAGAGAGATGCTGCCTTTTTTGCAGAGTATTTACCAGAACACTGCTTTCCAGGACATTTGATAGGGATATTTGGTATTTGTCAAACTACTATTACAAAAACTACTCACTTACATATATACACCCAACTGCAATGTCCTCTGCTCCATTATTACAAACGAGTACGTACGATAAACAATACTAAATGATTTGATTATCAACAACTGATAAGAAAATATTTTAATATATTAAAAGAGAACAAAACAAGAAATACTAACATTTATTATATTCATGTTTATATTTATATTTATAATCATGTTTACTTTTTAAAACTATTATTACAGCCCCTGGTAAAAGAATTGCATTACCTACACGTGTTGAACCAAAAGTTTTCTTTGCCAACGAAAGAACATTTTTATCATGGTTAAATTTTACAGTTATTCTTGGATCACTTGCAATTGGTTTATTAAATTTTGGTGATAAAGTTGGTAGAATATCTGCATCATTGTTTACATTATTAGCTATGGGTACAATGATATATGCATTAATTACTTATCATTGGAGAGCAAATGCAATTAGAAGAAGAGGTTCTGGTCCATATGATGATAGATTTGGTCCAACAATGTTATGTTTCTTTTTATTAATTGCTGTTATTGTAAATTTTATTTTAAGAATAAGAGCTTAATTAATTTATTCAATAAACTTGCATGCATACCCTTTTCTTATCTATCTCTCTCTATTTTATAATACACTCCTATCTCTATATTGTATAATTTCACCAGTAATAAAATAAAATAAAATAAAATAAAATAAAATAAAATAAAATAAAATAAAATAAAATAAAATAATTTAATTTAATTTAATTTAATTTAATTTAATTTAATTTAATTTAATTTAATTTAATTTAATTTAATTTAATTTAATTTAATTTAATTTAATTTAATTTAAAATAATAATTAAATAAATGAGAAAATATAATACGCCACATGCACCCGCCACACACCACGCCCACGTGACCAAGTTAAACCAGCCACACTGCTTACGTAACGCCATTTGTCTATTTTTGTGACTGCTTTTTGTCTTCCAGAAAGAAACTTCTTCTTTGGGCCACCTCTCTCAACTCTCTCACTCCTCGCACCCCTCGCACCGCACACAAAAGATATCAAAAAATTTCAGTGGCAGTGTGCGTGTGAATGAATGGGAATGAATGAGGAGCGAGAGGAAAGAGCAACAGGAGGGTGAGAGAGGATTGTGTGGGTACTCTGTATACATAGATAGAAGGTAGATTTATGCAATTTTGCTTTGGAGATACCTGCATTTGCACACTATTATATCTTAGATTCCAGTTCCAGAAACCAGCAAATAGTACAATATGGTATGTATTAATATACCAGTCATTAATGAAAGAATCAAAACTAATTATCAGTTAGAATAACGGGATTAATATTGAAAAAAAATCTATTATTAAGAACAACATGAAATAAAAATATAATAATAAAATAGAATATTTATGTGAACATATGTTGAAAAATTAATTATAAAAGTAGGAATATGTCAAGAATTTAATTGAGATATATCTTAGAATGATTTAATTATATCAAATTATTATGGAACACTTGTCAGAATTGTCAAATATAAAGTATTGAAATATTAAAAATTTCACTTATAGAAAATAAAAGAACTATATAATTAAAATGAGAATTTCTACATATCAGCAATAAGAATAAGGATAAGAACAAGAAATAGAGTGAGATTTGAAATAAGATTAAGAATAAGAATAAGAATAACAATTTTAAACAACTCATTTAGATATAAATTTAGCATTGAAAACACCATATGATCTTTTTATCACCAAATAAGATTATTCCGTTATTATTATTATGATTATTATTATTATTACTATTCCGTTATTTCTATAATCATATTTGTCATTTAAAATTCAATAAATATAGATAATAGTTTAATTGAATTACTCTACAATTTATCTTTTTCAAATACTAACATTTAATTTTACTTTTCCTTTTAATTCCATTATTATTATTATTATTATTATTATTACAGTCTGACGCAATCACTATTAGAACTAGAAAAGTTTTATCAAACGCATTGTTAAGTAGAAGACAATTCGTTATTGATGTTATTCACCCAAATAGAGCAAATGTCTCAAAGGATGAATTAAGAGAACAACTTTCTGCATTATACAAGGTTGAAAAGGATCAAGTTTCTGTTTTCGGTTTCAGAACCCAATATGGTGGTGGTAAATCTACTGGTTTCGGTTTAGTTTATAATTCCGTTGCTGATGCAAAGAAATTTGAACCAGCTTATAGATTAGTTAGATATGGTTTAGCTACTAAAGTTGAAAAAGCTGCTAGACAACAAAGAAAGCAAAAGAAGAACAGAGGTAAGAAGATCTTTGGTACTGAAAGAAAAGCTGCAAAGAAGGCTGCAAAGAGAGCTTCTGATTAAACTTGATGTCTATAATAATGATTTAATTCATTCTTTATATTTTATGTATAATCTTTTCTCCTTCTATATCACTTTTGTTTTAATAAAGTCAAAATAATCAAAATTTAAATTATTGAATGTAATTATAATAATTTGTAAAGTTTTATTAAAAAAAAAGCTAGACTGAGGTTATACAAATTTAAATACAAAATGTTTGATTATAAAAAGTGTAAGTAAGAGTTGAGATATATATTTTGAAGTATAAAATGTAAATTTAATAATAATAATGATAATAATAATAATAAAAAAAAAAGATATGAAAACTGTAATGAAAAGAAAATAAGAGGAAGATGCATATGTATATATATTTTTTTGTTAATCAATATTAAACCATTGATTTAACTTTCTTTTCTTGTATAATTCTAACTTCTTCTTCTAATTTTTTCATTTGTGATTGTAATTGAGCTAAATCATGATTAAGTCTATTTTTTTCAGTATAAATATTTTGTTTCCATTGTTTGAATCGTTGATCTTCATTTCTTAATTGTTCAGCAAAATATCTTTTCAATTTTTTCTCTTCTTCAATAAATTGTGGATTATTACTTGTTGTTGATTTATTATCATTTGATTTATCTAAACCTTTTCTATTTTCATAATTATCACTACCATCAATATTCATCATTTTTGATCTAAAAGTTTCATAATGAATTTCATTTGTTGATAAAATTAAATCTAACATATTAGTTCTTAATAATAAACTTCTTAATTTTCTAAAATCACAATGTTGATCATTTTCAACTTCAACAAAACCCCAAGGATATTTTCTACCAATAATTGATTGATTATTAATTTCAAATTCTTCTTCAGATCCAATAATTGAAAATGGCATTGATTCAATTAATTGTTTTGCATGTTCAGAAGCTGCTTGATCATCTAATTCCATTGGTGGTGAATAAATTCTAATATCTTGAACTTCAATTATATCTCTAATTCTTTTCTTAAATTCTAACATTTCATTTGGTGTTAAAGTATCAGCTTTTGAAATAATTGGAATTAAATTAACTCTAGTACCTAATTGTTTCATAATTTCAATATCTAAAGGTTTTAATGAATGACCAGTTGGTCTAATAAAATAAAGACAAGCATGAACTCTTAAATCTTTAATATTTGAACGATTTGGTTGAGATTCTTGTTTCATAAATGAATGATGTTGATCATCTAAAAATTCAATAATTGGAATCCAAGAATTTTTATTATCAATATTATCACCAAAACCAGGTGTATCAATTATATTTAAATTTAATTTAAAATTTTTTTCTTCAAGTTCAGCACGAATTATATCAATTTCAACAGTTTTTTTAATTGGTTTATTATATCTATTACGTAATTCTTGATGATTTTTTAAACTTGTTTGAAAAAGTGTATTAATGAAAGTTGTTTTACCTAAACCTGATTCACCTGCAAGCATAATAGTGAATGATGCACCAGTTTTAGAAACAAGTTTATACCTATATTAGAAAAGTAAATGGTGGATGAATGTATAATATTATAGTTAGTATTAAAATCCAGATCAATAAGTTTTGAAGAAATAATAAAGATATATATACACGTACCTTTGATTTGGGAGATTAGCAATACCGATTGGTTCTTGAACAACTGTGTCTGCCATTGTGGATATGAGATGAGTGGAATGTGTGTGTGATGTGTTGATGAGAAGCAAAGGAAGTGGAAGAGAATATATCAGTACCAAAGAAGAACCCAATAGATGTGGTATGTATTATGTATCATCATCATCATCATCATCATCATCATCAGCATCTGTAATGTCAACAAAACAACAAAAACAACGAAAACGAGAAAAATGGAAACTGAAATTTCTAAAACGCGTAATTTTATTTTATTTTATTTTAATTTTAATTTTATTTTAAGTTTAAGGGGAACATCGACGCGTCGATTTCTGGCCAAATGACTGGAAAAAGCAATAAATGACTAATGACAGTTTAATGCTAATGATGATAATGGATAACGATGATACTATATGGATGTGATACTTGCTATACTGCTGCTACTGCCACTGCTACTGCTACAACAACCAATGTCGAAACCTCTTACCCCATTCATCAAAAAACTGCTGCCGACTCCACCAGAATTATCACTTGACGATTTTGGAAAAGCACTTGATTTTATATTTTTAGATGAAGCAAATGATGTTGAAATTTCATCATTTTTAACAGCTTTAAGAATACATAAACTTGATTTTGATTCAAGATATATTGCAAAAGCAGTGGAAATTATACTTAAATATTCTGAAAAAATTGATTATAATTTAGTTGATTCAAATGGTTATATTGATATAGTTGGTACTGGTGGTGATTCACAAAATACTTTTAATGTTTCAACATCAGCTGCAATTATTAGTGCAGGTATGGGATTAAAAATTTGTAAACATGGTGGTAAAGCATCAACTAGTACTTCAGGATCTGGTGATTTAATGAATAAATTAGGTGTTGATTTAATGAAAATAAATGCAAATTCAGCCCCATTAATTATTAAAAATTCAAATTTATGCTTTTTATTTGCACCAGCTTTCCATCATGGTATGAGTAAAGTTATAAATGTTAGAAAACATTTAGGTATACCAACAATTTTTAATATTTTAGGTCCTTTATTAAATCCAATTAATATTAAAGCTAGAATTTTAGGTGTTTATACTGAATCACTTGGTAAAATTTATTGTGAAGCTGCAGTTAAAATTGATAAATCAAGAAATTTAATTGCAAATACAATGGTTGTTTGGGGTGAAATTGGATTAGATGAAATTTCACCAATTGGTAAAACAAAAATTTGGTTTTATAATAAAGATATTGATAAAATTTCAGAATTTGAATTATCACCATCTGATTTTGGATTACCTGAACATTCAATAGATTTAGTTCGTTCTGGAACTCCATCGGAGAATGCAAATACTTTAAAAAATATTTTAAATTTAGATTATGATTCACTTAAACCTGGAATTAATCCATTAGTTGATTATATTTTAATGAATTCAAGTGCTTTAGCAGTTGTTTCAGGTTTAACAAATGATTGGAAAGAAGGTGTTGAATTAGCTAGAAAAAGTATTTCTTCAGGTTCTGCAAAGAAAGCACTTTCTGATTTTATAGATGCAATTAACAATCACTAATTGATATAGACTAATATAATAGCATAATAAAAGTATCAAATATAGTATAATAGTGTAATAGTAGTAGAAGGCACGAAATGACTTAAACGTTATTATCACTCGCGTTTCATAAAATTCCCGTTTTGGTTTCCATTTAGTCGATGTTTTGTTTTGTTTGTTTTGTTTTGTTTTCATTTTCTTCTCTTTTCCATCTTCTCTTTCCCACTGCATTTATTGCTTAATAATCCCCTTCTTGAAGAAACACCAAACTAGAATCAATATTATGTCAAATAATTATATGAACTCACCAGAGAATTCACGAAGGTTTAATAAGAAATCTGAAAATACATCTCCAGAATTTACACCAATTGGCTCAAAAACTGGAGGTTATAATACAATTAATAACAATGGACAATTAGAAACAACATCTCATACATTTACAAATTTTAGCCCCATCATAAACTTTTCTGATAAATATACTGATCGTTTAGATAAAATACGAAGAAACAACAACAGCAATAACAATAATAATAACAATAACAATAACAATCTAAATCTAGGATCACCAAAACGATTAAATTCAACAATTCATACACTTCATCGAATAAATGATAACCATATTAAACATGATGGTTATAATAAAACAGACCATAGTGTATTGAATTCATCTTCAGTCGCATCTTCGGTTTGGGAAGATGATTTATCTCAAAGAGATTTAAATGAACCTGAAAATTATTATCATCAAACTAAAATTTCAAAACTTTTCGGTCGTGATGGTATATCAAAAGGGACTAATATTATACCTAATTTTAATGAAAATGATAATGGTGACAATGATAATGATAATGATAATGATATAAATTTTATTGATTCTAATATGTTACGTTCACAATTAGATCATGTAAAGAAACTTCAATCTGAAAATACAAATTTAAGAATTGAAATTTTAACTTTAAGACAAAATTTAAATGGTTTACCTAAAGATTCAATTGATTTAATTGAACAAAATGTTGCATTAAATCAAAAGCTTTTGTCATTAGAAAAGACAATTGAATCACTCAGTAATAATAATAATAATAATAATAATGATAAAAATGAATATGAATTATTTAATGAAAATCAAGAATTAAAATCTCAAATTAAACAATTAAAAGAATCTTTGGAATTATTACAAGATGATCATGATCAAGATAAAGAATCTTATGAAATTGAATTACAAAATTTAAAAGATGAATTGAAAAAAATCCCAAATGAAGATATTATTAATGAAAATGAAGATTTAAAACATGAAAAATTTCAATTTGAAGAAAAAATTGATTTACTTGAACATGATCTTAAACAAGCCAAAAATGATTGTATTAATTATGAAAATGAAATAGATGATTTAAAATCACAATTAAAAGACTCTAATCAAATAAAATCCAATAATAATAATAAGAATAACAATAATAATAATAATGTACAGGAACAATTAAATAAACTTGAAGATGATAATTTTTATTTACAACGTGATGTTGAAAAATTAGATTCAGAAAATGTAAAATTATTGAGTGAAATTGATGATTTAAATAAACAATTAGATGAAGCTAATCAATTAAAATATAATTTTGAATTAGATAATGAAAAAGTACACGATTCTGAAAATAGGATTAATGAATTAGAACATTTAATTAAAAAACTTGAAATTGAGAATTCATCATTAAAACAAAAAAATGATACTGATAAACGGTTTACATATCATTCATCAAGGGTTAAAGTTGATGAAATGACAAATAGATTAGAAGAAGCATCAAAGACTATAGATTCACTTGAAAAGGAACTTGATGATAAAGAATCACAAGAAATTAATTTAACAAAAGAGATTAAAAATTTAAATATTAAAGTTCAATCTTATGAACGTAAAATTGAATTATTAGAATCAAGGATTGAAAAGAATAAAGGATCACAATCAGAATCTACTACTTTACTTACTAAAGAAATCAATGATCTTTATAATCAAATTGAAGAATATGAAAATCAAATTGATAAATTAGAGCAAGAAATTGAAGAATTTAAAAATTTGAAATCATCAAAGTCTAATTTAAATTCTAATTATGATGAAATATATGTTAATGATTTAGAACATGATAAAGAAGAATTATATTCTACATTATTAAAAGTTCAAGATTTGATTAAAGAAAAAGATGATGAAATATCTAATTTAAAATTAGAAATTTCTAATAGAGCAAATGATGATTATGATGATGATGATGATGATAAGCAAGATATAAATATTGATGATATTCTTCAAATAAAGGAAAATTTTGAAAAGGAACGTAATGAAAATGAATTAAAGATTAATAAATTAATTGAAGAACATGAATTAAATGAGAATAAATTAATTAATAAAATTGAAGAATTAGAGGAATTAAAGATTAAATTAATTAAAGATTTTGAAAATTTACAATTTGAATATCAAGATCTTGAAAAGAAATTTAATGAATTAAATGAATCTGATGATTTTAATCAATTAACAAATGATTTAGCAAAAGTTTCTATTGAATTTAAAGATTTACAAGAAGATTATAATTCATTATTAATAAAATATAATATATTAGATGATTTAATTAAAGAAAAAGATTTAGAAATTTTAAAAATTAAACAAGATTTAAATGATAAAAATTCAATTTCAATTAATACTGAAAATCTTTATAAGAAATTAAAAATTCTTGAAGATAATATTAATTTATTAAAGAATGAAAAAGAGAAAATAAATAAAGAGAAGAATAAATTAGATGAAGAAAATTTTAATATGAAAAATATGATTGAGAAATTAAATAAAACAATTAAATTTAATGAAGGTATTATTAATAAATTAAATGAATCTGATAAGGATAAATCATTATTAAGAAATGAATTAAATGGAAAGAAATTAGAAATTGATAAATTAATTAATAAAATTGAATTAATTAATAATGAGAAAAATCAATTAGAGAATACAATTAATATATTATCAAATGAACAAGATAAGATATTATATAAGAGTGATCGAATTACTGAAAATATTAAAGGTAATAAATTAAATAATGAATTTAAGATTAAAGAATTAGAGAATGAACTTAAAGAAAAGAATGACCAATATAATAAAATTGTTAAAGAATTTAATCAAATGAAAACTGATTTAATTAATAGAATGAAAGATTTAAAGGATAAGAATAAATTTAAAGATGAAGAAATTGAGAAATTAAAGAATAAATATGAACAATCTAATAGTAAATTAAAAGTATCTGAAAAATATTTACAAATTTTAAAGAATGATATAAAATCATTAAATGAAGAATTAGAGCATGAAAAGGAACGTATTGTTATTGAAAGAGATAATTGGTTCCCACCAACACCTGAATCACCAAGTAGGGTTAGTAGTAATAATAATGGTGATGATGAATCAATATTAAGTAAAATTGATATAATTAAATCACAAAAAGAATTATTAATTTTAAAATTACAAGAAAAGAATGATAAGATTTGTGATTTAAAATTTATGTTAAAATATTTTAAACTTGAGATTGATTTAAAAAATGATATGGTTGAAAAGAATAAGATATTATTTTTAAATTCTGGAATTGAAGTTAAGAAGAATAAAGAAGAAAATAAAATTAATTTTAGAGTTATTGCTATTACTGTATTAGCTGGAATTAGATTTAAGAATCGATTAAATGAGATTAAGAATAGGAAAAGGATTGAGAATGGATTAAAATTAAATATTAAGAATAGAAAATAGAATTATATATATAATTAATTATTTTTTGATTTAATATTTTTTAAAGTTAATGATAAATCATTTAATCTATTATTAAAATCTTTTGTAAATAATTGTAATTGTTGTAATTTATCAATTTCCATATTAATATTATTTGAATCAATTAATAAATTATTGAAAAAAATTAATTTTTCATTAATTAAATTTAAATTTAAATCGGATAATTGCTTTTTCTCAATTATATGATTTAAAACTTTATTTGATAAATCTTTTGTTTTAAAATTAATATTATTAATTAATAAATCGAAATTTTTTGAAAGTTGTTTAATTTCTAATGGATCATCATCATCATCATCATCATTATTAACTTCAATCTTATGATCATTTATATTGGATTTCATAATTAGTTGTAATCAAATGACGATATCACACACTTATTGATATTATAATATAATAAACAACAGTGTACTGTACTGTGTAATATAACTGTGGAAATTAAGCCCCGAAGTGTGTCACGCATAGAGCCGAACCGAGACAAATGAGAGACGAGAAACGGGGAATAAGTGCGGGCAAGGGGAGGAGTCAGCCGCGGATATGGCCGAGTCAGCGATAGATAGATTAGAGATTAGAGATTAGAGATTAGAGATTAGAGATTAGATAGATAGATAGAGAGATAGAAAGACTAGATATAGAGTACAAAGAGTAGAGAGCAAAGCTGAAACAGAGAGAAAAAGAGAAACATTGGCGATTTTGGTATAATAGTGTATGCAATGCTGAAATGATTTAAAGGATAATTAATCAAGAAAAGTAAATATGAATGTAAATGTAATTGTAAATAGAAATGAATGATGCTTTATTGTACTTGCTATTGTTGCTGTTTATTAGCTAAAGATTTCTTTCTTCTTTGCAATCTCCTTTCCCTTCTAAGTCTACCTTGCATCATATAATAACTTGCTCTTCTAACGATTATTGATAAAGTTTTCTTTGAATAACCATAACCAAAAGATTTTTCAACTTTTAAAGTTAAATCGGACATAATTCTTTCCCTTTCAATTGCCGGCGTATCCCTAATCCAAGTTTTTTCACCAATTGGGAAATTCAACTCATCTTTAAGAATTTTAAGTATATTTTTTTCACGTTTTGCAGTTTCAATATCATTACCTTCAAGATTTAAAACAATTGATAATTGAGCTAATGATAATCTTGAATCGCTAATTTTTTTAGATTTTAAATTATTTGAGTCTTCTTCTTCTTCTTCTCCTTCTTCTTCTTCTTCTTCTTCTTCTTCTACTTCATCTTCTACTTCTCCGTCTGATTCTGGGGATTCTGGGGATTCTAAAGATTGTATAGATTCTAAAGATCCTTTAATTTGTAATGAATTATTATTAACATTAGTATTATCATCGGTTAAATCTCGTTGATGAATATCCATATTATTTATTAAATCATTAAATTCAAAAGATTGAACTAAAGAGTTATTATTAATCTTAGTTAAACTTTGTTGAGATTTTAAAATTGGTGAATAACGTTGTTTAATATTTATATCATTTTTATTATTTGATTCTAAAAGAGAGACATTTGATTTTGTTAATTCTGTTATATTAATTGTTTTATTTGTATAAAGATTACTGCTAGTGTTATTAGTATTATTAGTATCTAGATTATCTAAAGAATCGAAATAATTAATTGAATTTGAAATTGAAGAAATTGAAGAAATTGGAGATGTATTATCAATAATGTAGTCGTTATTATAAGTATTATAATAAGAATTATTATTTGATTTGAAATTACTTTCATTAGTTAGAGATAAGGAAGTATTTTGAATTGAGTTTAAATTTAAATTTGAATTTAAATTAGACTGTTGAAATTCGTCATCGTTTAATAAAAGTGGATATTGTAAATCCTGAGTATCTAATTGAAGGAAGTAATTGTTCCATTGCATTATGAGATATATCGAATCTATTGTATGTGTTTGGGTGTGTATTTGGGGTGGTGTTATTAAAGAAAGGAAGGAAGGAAGGAAGGAAGGAAGGAAGGAAGGAAGGTAGGAACAAAGAACAAAGAAGAAAGAAGAAAACAGCAAAGAAAGAAGCAAGGAAGGAAAATGGGGTGAATCCTGAATACAGGTTAAATAGGGAGGCAGTTGCACAAAGAACAAAGAAGAAAGCTGTGTTAGCAAGGGCCGAGATGCACAGATAAGTCTGTGAGGGAAGAGATTGGCTGATTGATTGTTGACCGATTAATTACTTATCAGTGAACGTGCTGCGTGCTGCGTGCTGCTGCATTGTTCCGCGGCTGACGTAAGCCGGCGCTGCACCCCCGCCGCAGGCCCTGCGGTCACGTGCCCCGCCGCAGTCACGTGCACGCCCGCCCGCTGCCAGCCAATCAGCGCGCGCGCCTGGCACACCGCCCAAACCCCGTCCTTCCATCTCCGAGCGGTGCACGGGCGTGCTGCTGCCTGCTGCCCCCTCCATTTGAATTCCCCAACCCCCAATTTGCCACTAGCCATCAGCCACTAGCCACTACCGTTACCGTTACCGTTATGTTCGTCAGATGCTCATCCACACATTCTACTCTTTCTTCAACCCCTGATCCTCCTGGACTTACCATACACTCCTCTTTATGCAATACTCTCTTTGAATAGTTATCTATATCAATATGGTAATGCGTCCATTTAGAAATATTCCAATCACAAAGCAAAAATCAACCGGTTTTTCTTTTTCAAGAAATGTCTCAACATCAAATAATAACAATTATACTCATCAATTTTTCAATCCAAGTTATATATCACCAAAGGATTTAATTAGACTTGATGAATTAGGCTTTAACAACAATAATCATAATTCATCCTCCAAAAATTCAAATAATAAAAGTATTTTCAAATATGTCGCTCCTGCTTTATCAGTTACTAAAAATAATATAATCTTTAATAATAATTCAACAACAAATGAAAATAATGACAAAATTAATGATAATAATTTAGTTTATAATCTTAATAATTCAAATAATCAATTAACTAATGATTTAAATGATAAATTCTTATTATTAAGAAAATTAAATCATAAAGGTAATAAAAATAGTCGTTTAAATATAACAATTAATTCAATTAATCAAAATCATATTATTTTCAATATTAGAAGGGCAAATTCAAATAATATTAAACAAATTTTAATTCCAAATAATTCAATTATATTTAAAAAAAATTATTCAACTGATAATTTAGAAAAAGATTTCTCAAATTTAAATATTAATAAAGATAATACTAATACTATAGAAAAATCCAATAATGTTAAATTTCAACAAATTAATAATCAAAATAATTATAAATTTAATTCAATTGATGATGCTTTAGATACTTTTCTATATAATGATCCAATTAAATCTCAAGAATTAATTATTGATTCTTTATTATCTTTAGGTAAATTTAATGAAATTTTACCAATTTTTAATAGAATGAGAAATAATAATTTAATTCCATCAATTGAAATTTATAATAAAGTTTTAAAATCAATTCAATTAAGAGATACTGATGAATCTTTAGAAATTAGATTAACTCATTTATTAAATACTTATTCGGATATGTTATCAAATAATTTAAAACCAAATAATTTAACTTATGAATTAATTATTAATAATTTAATTAATGGTTCAATTAAATCTTATAAATTATCAAATTTTAAAAATGGTTATGAATATTTTAAAATTGCTTTTGAATTATTTTTAATTAATCAAAATAATACTAATAATATTAATTCAAATTTTAAAAATAATTTAATCTATATTAATATATTAATTTGTTTAAATTTTTTCAAAATTAAAGACGTTATTAATCCAAATGATCTTTTCAATTTAATTTCAAATAAAATCTCATCATCAAATAAAATCGATTTTTATATTCAAATGATTAAATTTTCAACTTTATTTAAAGATTTAAAATTTATTGAAAATTTATATAATAATTATATTAAAAATGAAATTAATAATAAACAAATTTATTTAAAAAAGGATTTAATTTATCAAGAATTAATTCAATCTTATAATTTATGTAATCAATTTGATAAAAGTTCTTTAATGTTAGATTCAATTATAAATAAAATTGATAATAAAAATTCAAAAAATTCTCAAAAATTAATTTCTGATTATATTTCAATTTTTATTAAATCTCAAAGTTTAATTAATCCTTCATTAGCATTTAAAATTTTTCATAAATTTAATAATATTAATTGGTTACCAAATATTAATATCGAATCATTATTAATTCTATCTTTTTCATTTTTAAAATCAAATGATTTAAATATGTCATTAAAAATTTGGGATTTTTTAATTATTAAATCAAATTTTGATATTGATTATAATAATTTATTAATTGGTAAAATAAGTAATGAATATTCAATTTATATCTCAAATTTTCATAATCAATTATATTTAGCAATTTTAAATTCTGGTAATAAAAATTTAATTTTAAAATCAATTAGAGAAATTTTATGTAAAAATTCATTAATTTTAGATGATTCTTTATTAATTAATTTTATTAGATATTTAAATACATTTGATAATAATACTAATAATGATTTAATTATTAAATTAATTCTTAATCAAGGTTATAAAAGAATTATGAAAAATTCATCTTCATTATTAACTTCAAAATATTCATTAAATAATTATCTTTCATTAATAATTGATTTTATTTCAATTGATGAGATGATTAAAATTTTTAAATCAAAATTATTTAAAAGAACAATTGAAGAATATAGATTATTAAATGATAATATTTATGGTATTTTAAAAATTTTTCAATCATTAATTTTTTCAAATATTAATAAAATTAATGATTTAAATATTGATTCTTTTATTAAATATTATTCAAAAGTTTTAAATTATGAATTTAATGATGTTGATAATTGTTATGTTCAAATTCCACAAGAAATTAAAGATTTTAAATTAAAATTAGAAAAATTAATTTAATATATTTTAATTTAATTACGAAATCAAATACAATTAATTATACCTTTCCAGCTTGATGACATTCTTTTTATAAACAATATACACATGTCCTACAATTTATTTTACGACAGTACTTTCAATTCTACTTTAACAATAAATTATTACAAAACACTTTATTTATTTATTCCTTTATTTATTCTATTTATTTTTTTTTCCCCACTCATGCATTTTCAGCTTATACTTTAACTTATTCAACGACTTATTAATGATTTTTTATAAATTTTTATAATACTAATTAATTACTTAATTACTTAATTTACATAAATAAATGATAATATTATATACCTGTGCAAAAAATATTTAACACACACACACACACACACACACACACACACACACATTGAAAAACCAGGTCACGTGCCAACCCTTTTGCGCAACACGTGCATGGAGTAAGGGTTCGGTGTATATACACAGTTATTGATTTTACACTCAGACACTCTTTTTCACTCAAATTTTCTCTTTCAATTGTGCGTCGTTGTGAAAATAATGAAAAAATAGATTCACAGTCACAAAATTTGCTAATTGCGCGTATACTGCGTTAGTTAGTGAATGAGGAGTTGGCGAGTGAGTGAGTGAGTGAGTGTTAGTGTTGAACATTTCATATATTCAATTTAATATTATATGTTAAGTTTTGTTTAATTTAAATTATATATTTTATTTATATTACCAAGCAAAACCGATTTACTGATCAAAGATGGGTATGTATAGTTATTACATTACCAGTGAGATTCATGATGAAATAAATAAATGATGAATGAATGAAATAGATGAATGAGATAGATTATGTAAATTGAATAATTGAATAATTGAATTATACACTATATTAAAAGAAATATTGAAATATTATATCATTAGATAAATATTAATATGAATATAAATATTATTTATTAAAATTAGCATGATTTAAAGATACATTTTGATGATTATTTAGAAATGAACTTTGGAAATAAATATTATTAAGAAACATCATATTAGTTATAATATTAGATATATTAAAATGATATTCAAGAATTATATTGGAAACAGCATGCAAATTTATTTTACATTCATCTGAAAAAAAATTCTCTTTATTTCAACAAGAAATCTAAGAAATTAATCATTGATTAAATTGAATATCTCAAGAATTAAATTACTAACATAAATAATTTGTCTCACTTTTTACTCTTTAATTTTTTAATATAGTTAACGTTCCAAAGACCAGAAAGACCTACTGTAAAGGTAAACAATGCAGAAAGCACACTCAACACAGAGTTACCCAATACAAGGCTGGTAAAGCTTCTTTATACACTCAAGGTAAGAGAAGATATGACAGAAAGCAATCCGGTTATGGTGGTCAAACCAAGCCAGTTTTCCATAAGAAAGCTAAGACTACTAAAAAAGTTGTCCTTAGATTAGAATGTGTTGCTTGTAAGACTAAACTTCAATTAGCATTAAAGAGATGTAAGCATTTCGAATTAGGTGGTGATAAGAAGCAAAAGGGTGCTGCATTACAATTCTAGATTTGATTTGTTTGTATCGTTTTTAAAAATGCGTTTATATCAATTATATATATACATATCTCTCTAATCATCTATTGATTCTGTACCAAATTTATATCTTATATATATTTATACGACTGGAATTGTCAAGTTTAAATCTATTCCAAGTTAAATTATTAGGCGGTGCACGGGTTTCCGCGTTTTTTGGAACCTACTCACTGAGGAATCAGGGGTGAATCAGTTTGGTGACTGGCAAGTGGTGGTGGCTGGTGGCATGTATTTCTTATTTTATGGCTCATTCACTTCTTGATTTGCTATTAACACCTCTTTTGAACGACCATGGCAAGTAGCCGATCCATACCACAGCATAGAATGGATAATAATACAGGCTCAGACTATCATCAAAAATATATGCAAGCTCAAAATTCAGGTCAAAACATAAATCAAAGCATGTATAACGATTATCAACAACAATACAACCAACAACAACAACAACAACAACAAACAATGGGTTTACAACAACCAGTTGGTACTTTTAATGCTAGTTATTTGAGACAACAAAATTCAACTTCTAATTTATCTCAAAATGGTTCAAATTCACCACATTCTTTTAATACGCATCCAAATTTATCTACACCAGCTTTAGCATCACCACAATCTTCACATTTCGCACAAAATCAATTAAATAATGGTAATAATAATGGTAATATATTTCAACAGCAGTCTCAATTTTATGGTTCATCTCCTTCTAAATATAGTGAAATGTTTACACAACCTTTACCACCTGTTAGTCCTTCAAAAAGTTTAAGATCAAATAATTTAACAACTGTTTCAACTCATTCATCATTTGATTCTCCACAAAAGAGTAATAATAACAATAATATTAACAGTTTAAATAATTCAGCTTATATGAACAACAATGGTAGTTTGAATAATCTTAATAATATATCTAGAATGGGAAGTCATTCTAATTTAGCATTACGTAGTGCACTTAATACACAGCAACAGCAACAACAACAGCAGCAATTACAACAACAGCAATTACAACAACAGCAATTACAACAACAGCAATTGCAGCAGCAACAATTACAGCAACAACAATTACAGCAACAACAACTACAACAACAACAACTACAACAACAACAAGCTGCAGCTATTTCTCAAAATCAACGAAAACAAGAAAATGAATATGTTTATTTTGAACGTCATCCTGAATGGTTTTCAAAACAATCACAAGATCGTGCATCTGCAGTTAAATTAACTTTAGAACATTTTTATAAAACCGCAATTGAACATGCAATTGAAAGAAATCAAAGAAGAATTGCATTTGAACAACAATTAAATTCTGAAATTAGTAGTGAAAGAAAAAATAGAGAAACTCAATTATTTGGTAAAAATGAATCACATTATTTACGTTTACGTCGTACAAGATTATCATTAGAAGATTTTAATACAGTTAAAGTAATTGGTAAAGGTGCATTTGGTGAAGTTAGATTAGTTCAAAAGAAAGATACTGGTAAAATTTATGCAATGAAAACATTATTAAAAAGCGAAATGTATAAAAAGGATCAATTAGCTCATGTAAAAGCTGAAAGGGATGTTTTAGCAGATGCAAATTCACCTTGGGTTGTTTCATTATATTATTCTTTTCAAGATCAATTATATTTATATTTAATTATGGAATTTTTACCAGGTGGTGATTTAATGACAATGTTAATTAAATGGCAAATTTTTACTGAAGATGTTACAAGATTTTATATTGCAGAATGTGTATTAGCAATTGAAGCTGTTCATAAATTAGGTTTTATTCATAGAGATATTAAACCTGATAATATATTAATTGATATGAGAGGACATATTAAATTAAGTGATTTTGGTTTATCAACAGGTTTTCATAAAACTCATGATTCAAGTTATTATAAAAAATTATTACAACAAGAAAATGATAAATCAAATAATAAATCTGGTAGAAATAGTGTATTAGTTGATCCAATTAATCTGACAATGTCAAATAGACAACAAATGCAAACATGGAGAAAATCTAGAAGATTAATGGCATATTCAACTGTTGGTACACCAGATTATATTGCACCTGAAATTTTTATTAATCAAGGTTATGGTCAAGAATGTGATTGGTGGTCACTTGGTGCAATTATGTTTGAATGTTTAGTTGGTTGGCCACCATTTTGTTCAGAAACTCCAACTGAAACTTATAAAAAAATTTTAAATTGGCAAGAAACTCTTGCATTTCCTGAAGATATTCATTTAAGTCCTGAAGCTGAAGATTTAATTTTAAGATTATTAACAAGTGCAGAAGGTAGATTAGGTAGACATAATGGAGCAGATGATATTAAAAGGCATCCATTTTTTCGTGGTGTTAATTGGGATGAAATTAGAAATGTTGAAGCACCATTTATACCAAAATTAAGATCTGTAACTGATACAAGATTTTTCCCAACTGATGAACTTGAAAATGTACCAGATTCACCAGCTTTATTACAAGCTGAAAAGGATCGTGAAAATTTAAAGAATAAAGGATTAGATACAAAAGCAGATTTACCATTTATTGGTTATACTTTTAGTAGATTTGAATATTTAACTAGAAAAAATGCATTATAAGAATAAAAATTTAAAAATAAAATTATTAAAGTATAAATATTTACAATCTATGTAATTAATATAAAACTTTTTAAAAAAAAAAAAAAAAATTAAAGGTAATAGAAAAGAGAAATGTTTATAATATTATAATGATATATTAATAAATTTAAGGATTAATAACATGTCTTTCAGCTTTAAGTTGATCATTATATTCTGGTAATGGAGGAATTGCAAATGCTCTATACCACCAAGTATTACCAACATCAGTAATTTTTTTAATATCTTCATCAGATAATTTTAAAGAATAAACATTTAAAATATCTTTCATACGTTCAATTTTAGATGATGTTGTAACTGTAACAATATTAAAACTATGAACCCATTTAAGTAAAATTTGAGTATCGCTAACACCATATTTTAATGATAATTCATTTAATAAAGGAATTAAAGGACCTTCATCTTTTGCTTTTGTAATTGGAACTAAAGGACCATAAGCTTCAATTAAAATATTATTTTCTTTTGCATAATTTAAAATATTTGGACTTTGATTTTGTAAATATGGATGAAATTCAATTTGTAAAACTTGTGGTAAAATTAAATTTGCATTCTTTAAAATTTCTAAATGTTTAATATCAAAATTTGAAACTCCAATATTTTTAGCTAAACCTTCATTTTTTAATTTAATCATTTCTTTCCATGCATCAATTAATGATAAACCTTCAGGTGTACTATCTGTATGTAATAAAAATAAATCAATATAATCTAAATTCATTAATTTTAAACCTTGTTTTAAAGATGCATAAGGACCTCTAATTGAACCATCATCTAAAATATTTGGAGTATTTGGTGGATGAGAATTATATTTATCAGTAACGAAAATATCAGAACGTTTTGATTCAGGATGTTTTAAAAGGTAATCATTAATACCTTTACCAATATCAGGACGAGTTGTATAAAATTCAGCTGTATCTAAATGTGAAAAACCTGTTTCTAATGCTTTAATAATTGAATTAACTAAATCTGGATCTGTATTTGTTGGATTAGAATTTGAAACAGCTGTTGATTCTGATGATTTCTTCTTCCATTGCCATTTTGTACCTGATCCAAATCCAATTAATGGAATTTTATCATTTGATTGTGGAATTGTTAGATATTGTTGAGTCATTTTGTCAATTGATTGTTTTGTTTAATATATAACATCAAATAACAGATAGATCGACAAATCGACAAAGAAACAAGATGTGGCAAGTAACGTTGCAAGTCTGGATTAGTCAGACTTTATAAGGACATCAATAATTCAATTGAATTGAATTGAAAGAAGTACGTCTTGGTGGGGGATTTCCAGTGCCACACTAGAGTGGACGGATGGTGGGGGGACTGATTATCGGTTCTCACAATTCACAATTTACAATTCACAATTTGATATTTCTGTTTGTTTGTTTGTGGCGTCGTTGACCGTTTAGTACATGAATGTTGATATCTGAATGGATAGATAGATAGATAGATAGATTAATAGAGTAATTATACAACAATAAACAATGGTTGTAGAGTTACAAGAAGGAAGAATTTGGATTGATGGATGTTTTGATTTTGCTCATCATGGACATGCCGGTGCTATGATGCAAGCAAGGGAGAATGGCACAGAATTATATGTTGGTGTACATAATGATGAAGATATATTGTTAAATAAAGGACCGCCAGTTATGACATTAGATGAAAGAATGGCAGCTGTTGAAGGTTGTAGATGGTGTACAAAGGCAATTGCAAATGCACCTTATGTAACTGATCCCAAAATAATGGATAAATATGGTTGTAAATATGTTGTTCATGGTGATGATATTACAACTGATAAAGATGGTAAAGATTGTTATGCAGAAGTTAAAGAGAAAGGTAGATTTATTGTTGTAAAGAGAACTCCAAATATTAGTACAACAGATTTAGTTGGTAGAATGTTAATCAATTCAACTAATCATCATATGTCAATTATTGATTCAATTGAATGGAATAAATATTTAAATGGTGAATTAAAAGATACAGATTCAAAGAAGAATTTACTTTCAAATGATAATGTAATTAGATATGAAAAATATGCTACTTCATCAGATGCTAAAAGTCCCGGTGATTTTGTTTGGGTTTATACTGGATTTAATCAATTACATGAATTAGTTAAAGGTTCAAAAGATTTTCATGGTAAATCTGTTTATTATGTTGATGGTGGATTTGATTTGTTTAATCCAGGTCATATTACTTTATTAAAAAAGATTCGTGAACTTGCAATTAAAAATAATAATGCAATGGTCATTGTTGGTATTAATGATGATTCAACTGTTAATAAAATTAAAGGTAAAAATTATCCAATTATGAATATTTTAGAACGTTCACTTTGCGTTTTACAAAGTAAATATGTTGATGGTATTATTTTAGGAGCACCAGCAGTTATTAATGATGAATTTATTTCAACATTTACTAAATCTACTGGACATTCCATTGAAAAGATCCTCCATGGTCCAACACCATTACCATCCCCATCTCCATATGAGATTGTGCAAACCGATAAATGGCACTCCATGACAGTGTCCAGTATTGTAGACCGTGTTGTTGCCAATAGAGCCGCGTTTGAGGAGAGACAGCGTAGAAAGGGCTGGAAGAGTGAACATGAAAAGGTACTGCAAGCACAGGAAGAGGAGGGACAGCAGTAGTAGTAGTCGTAGTAGTAGTGGATATAATATGATATGTATATACTCTGTATAGAATCTTCGAATAGACATGGGCAAGAGAAAAGGTGGCAATAATAGCAGTAACGATAAAAAGAGACAGAGATGTCATGCATTAATTGAACCTGGTCAATATGGTATATTTGCATCATGTGCTAGATATAAAGAAGTTGCAGCAGCTAAAGAAATGAGATTATTACTTAATGAATCTATTGAAAAGCATTATCCAAAAGAGGAAAGAGAAGCATTTATAGAAGAAAATAAAGATAATAATGAAGAATCTACTCCAATTTTAGATATTGAAGATGAAATTGCAAAAGAAATATTAGAAATTAAAAAGCAAGATGATAGATCAAAAATTAATAAGAATAATAAAGATCTTTTATTAAGGGAAATTCCATTAGGTGTTGAATCATTAACATTTTTTAAACTTAAACAACCTATAAAGCCAAGTAAATTAGTTATTTTATTATGTGAAGATTTAATGGAAAGTGGTATAAAAACTGGTAGATTTGTTCAAAAATTAGTTCCAATTGATAAATCATGTAATGCAACTCAAATTGAATTTGAAAAATTAATTGATTTAACATTAGATTCATTAATTGAAGAAGAATTCGGAAATGATTTAAATAAAGCTAAAAATTTATTTGAAACTTATAATGTAAATTTAATTAAAAGAAATTTTGATAAAATATCAAGGGATGAATTTATGGATTTAATTAAAAATAAATTAAATGAAAAATTTGGTATTGATAATTGTAGATTACAATATAAAGGTGCACAAAAATTAATTAATATTTATTGTTTTAAAAATAATATTGGAATGAGTATAATTCCAAATGAATCATTTGAAAAATTAAGTAAATTTAACATTCAACAAATCTTTGATAAAGCGCATAAGGATGAAGATGTTGATAATACAGAATCAAAAGTAGAATCAACAGTAGAAACTTCATCATCAAAGCCTGAATCAACTGGTGAATCAGTAACTCATGGTAATGAAAAACCCTGAACGGATGAAGATCTCCAAAATTGCAGAAATGGCGAGAATTTTTGGAAAAACTATAAAAGGAACCCGCTTTCTCCCACCACGGATTTTATCTTGGTTTTTTCTATCTACGTATATAGCTATTATATATAATAAGAATAAGAACAAAATATATATATCTACTACAATGTCATAGAACAAAGGATCGATTACACGGTGAAGGAAAAAGAAGCAGGATGGTAGGCAGTGGTGACTATCTCCATTTTGTTATTTTATTTTGTTTTATTTTATTTTTTTATTTTGTTTTATTTGATCGATAAATTTAATTTAATATATATTTGATTGTTGCGGTGATTAGCACATTTATAACCAATTGTTCCGACTGAATTACAACATGTTGACAACAACCGTTTTCGTTAAGTTTCAGCCTTGTATGAGCCCATTCAAAGAATTAAAAATTAAATTTGATCAAAAAAAAATTAAATATAAAAATAGAATATTTATTTTCTTACTGATAATTGATAAACAAAAGGGTTTGTTTTTTTTTATTTTTATTTCTTTTATTTTTTGCATCTTTTTTTTTTTAGTTTCTTAATGATGATTCTATTCGACAGGCGGACTGATAAGTATTTAACATCAGCTTTTTATTAAGCAAGCGTTCCTCGTGTACAAATTTCTGGTTCGTGATGTTAAAGAAATTGCGGATATGTCGTAGATAGCTGAAATTTATTGCTTTTTTTATTCAATTTTAATATTATTTTTTTACCAATTTTGAAATTTTTTTATTTCCAGTCTAGATCTGGGTGGATCTAGCGGAGAAAGAAGAAGAAAAAGAAAAAAAAAAGAAAAAAAAGAAGACATTTTATTATTTCTTATGATGAACAATTTTTTATTCACACTGTAAGAGATTTCGGTCAATGAATTTAAAACAAAAATTACTGATTTAATGAATCTGATAGAATTTTATAATGTCCTACTTTTTTTTTTTTATTAAATTATTTGAATATCTTTTTGAATAATTTATAAAGTTCTCGTAAAAAAAATATTATAAAAATGTAAATAAATAACTATGATTTTGATCTATCTATAGATTAAATAAATATTATTAATAATAATATTGTCTTACATTGATTTATCATTTACCCCGGAATCCACCACGATTACTACTACCACGTCTTGGATAATGAAATCCACCACGGTGATCTCCACGTTTTTTACCAAATTTCCCACGTCCAGAAAAATTACCATTTCCTGATGTTTGTGATGCTTCAGATGTTACTTTAATTGAAGGAAATTGTGGAGATGATTGCGATTCTTTATTACTATGGTTGCTATTGTTATTGTTATTGTGGTTATTATTATGATTACCATGATGAGTATTATTATGATTATTATGATGATTATGACTGTGATTGTAATTATTATGACTATAAACAGGCGTGTTTCGTTCATTATTACTGTTATTATTCAAATTTGAATTTAAATTTGAATTTGAATTTGAATTAATTGTATCTAAATTTGCTTTTTGATCCATTTCAATTGGATTATCTACTTTATCTGTAGCTGTAGATACATTATCCTTATCTTTATCCTTATCCTTTTCTTTATCCTTATTCTTCTTTGAATTCGAATTAGAATTTGAATTACTATTGTTTAGTCCCAAATTTGAATTTACTTTACCATCAAGTTCTTTCAAATCAATATTGACAAGAAACGACCTTTTTACTCGTTCCCCATTTCCTGTGTTATTATTATTATTATTATTATTATTATTATTATTATTATTATTATTATTATTATTATTATTATTATTATTGTTATTGTTATTATTCATAGTAGTAGATAATTCTCCTGTATAACCAATTTCTTCAATTGGTACACTTAATCTAAATTCACCCATTTCAACTATACCACCACCAGAAACTCTTGTACGATTTACAATCATTTTACTTTGTAATTCTCTGACAAACATAAAATTATTAACACCACGTCTATGAAATGTTGAACTAAATCCTTCAGGATACCAACAAACATCTAATTTATTATTTGTTGTTAAACTTTTCGACATTGAAGATTTTGCATTAAGTTTAACAGATTTTAAAATATCATTATTAAATGTCTTTTCATTTAGTTGATTAAAATCATTATCAATATCATAATTATCATCAACTTCAGTTTCACCTTCATAAAAAACTAACATTTTAACATCTTTACCATCAAGTACATATTTTATACTTTTCCATGGTCCTAAATGTTGAGCTTGTTGTGAATGTTGAGAATTTTGTTCTTTATCATTATTATTATTGTTGTTGTTATTATTTTTTCCATGTTTTGAATAATTATTAGCAACATTAAAAGAATTTGGAGTTGAATATATTGTTAAATTAGAATCTGCAACTGACATAATTACTCTAAATCTAATAAATTGTGAAGCATCAATAATTGGAAGTGATGAATTATTATTCATATTGTTATCATTTTCATCATTAATAATTCTTTTAACAGATTTAATTATACCAAGTGGATAAAATACAGTTTCAATAAGATTTGATAATATATTAAATGTTGTATTTTTAGGTACAGAAATTAAATATGATTTATAAGTAATATTATGCCTTGTTATAATATGATTAATATAATGTAAAATTCTTGATTTTGTTGTAATATCATTTAAATTATTAATTGGAATTTCATTTTCAATAAATAATGAAGTTGTAGGTAATGTAGGAGATGGAAAATTTGAAGATGATGGAGAAATAAATGATATATTATCATCAATATGGCGTTCAATAAAATTATCTTCTTTATTATCAACATTTTTATTGTCATTATCAATAATTATATCATTTTCTTTTGATATATTAATTGCAAGTAATTGACTAATATTTTGTTGATTTAATGGAGTATGTGGAGATTCAATTGATGGGATTTTATTTTTTAAATTTGATAAATTTAAAGTTGGTGTTGGAATAGATAAAGATATTGAAGAATGGTTTTGAGATTGTGATGGTATTGGATGTTTCATATAGGAAGGTGAATTATATGTTACTTTATTATCATTAATTGATGATGAATCTCTCAAAATTTGTTTCTGTTTCTGTTTTTGATTCTGATTTTGTTTATGTTTTTGCTTTGAAGTGTCCTTTAATTTTGATGAAATTTGTTGTTGTTGATTATTATTATTATTATTATTATCATTTGATGATTTTTTTGGTGAAGAATTTGGAGATGGTGATGGCGATTCATTTAAACTATTATTATTTAAAAAATTTAAATCTGATAAATCATTAATATCAAAATCTGAATTATTAATATTTAAATCTTTATCAACAAAACTTGAAGAAGGTAAAATATTTGAATTATTAATATTTTCAAATTGAATTGTTTGATAAGATGAATTATAATGAGAATTTGATGATGGAATTAAATAAGGAGATTTTGAATCTAAGTTTGAATGAATTGGAGTTGAAGATATATTTGTAAATTGTTGTGAAATTGTTGAAGATTTATTATTTTGATTGCCAATTAAAGTTGAATAAGATAAATTATTATTATTATTATTATTATTATTATTATTATTATTATTACTACTACTACTACTAATAACATTATTATCAAAATAATTAATATTTGATGAATCATTTTGAGGAGTTGGAGTTGAAGAATTATTATAATTAAAATTTAAATGTTGAGATAAATGATTTTGATAACCTGTTGAATTTGATCTTAAATTTAAATCAAAAGAATTTGGTGGTATTTTACAAGCTGAATTTGGAGTTGATAAAAATTTTGGTGAATGAATTAATGTTGGTGATGGTGCTGTTGTTCTTCTACTATTATAATTATTATTATTAGATAATAAAGGTGATTGATTAAATATATTATTAATATTATTAATACTATTATTTTGAATTGAAGATTCTAAAGAATTTTTAGGTTCGAATATTGGACTTGGAAAAAATCTTGAAGATCTTGAAAAATTAAAATTATTTTGATTTGAAGCTGAAGATGGTGCAGATAATGAATTTTTCGTTGTTGAAGATAATAAAATAGATGATGAAGAGGAAGAGGATAAATCATTTGATTCATTTAAAGAAGTTGTTATATTAGAACCATTATTTGGATATGATTGATGTTTTAAATTTAAAGTAGGAATTGAATTAAATGGTTGAGGAGTTGAAGAATGACGTTGAGAAGATGAAGGAGCAGAAAAACATGAAGGAAATTGGGATTGATATTGATTATAATAATTGTTGTTATTACTAATTGTATTTGATGTTGAATGGATAGTTGAAGCTGATCTATCGGGTATATGATGATGACTATTATTATTATTATTATTACTATTATTATTATTATTATTATTATTATTATTATTATTATTAGACCAAAATTCAGTATTATTGAATATATTATTATTAGATGATGTTATAGATCCATTAATATTGTTGATATTATTATCTAAATTATTGTATAAAGGTTGGATTGTTGTTGGAGATGTTGTTGTTGTTGTTGCTGCCGTAGAATTGGTATTAGAATTTAAATTAATAATATTTTGTGAATGAGCATTAGCATTATTTGATTGAAATAAATGAAAAAATTTTGAATTATCCATATTTGAAATATTAGAATCTTGATTATTTAAACTTGATAAGTGAATATTAACATTCATTATATATATATATGATTAGTTTAAGAAGTATAATCACATGTGTATACTTCTTGTGAAGTGGAGATTATTGTTAATGTATAGTTGTTGCGAGCGATCGGAGAGGAGATAGGGTAATTAATAAGTGGATGTGAGACTTAGGATTTCTCGATGTGCTAGTCCTAGCACATGTATATATCTAGTATATACCTGTATAGTGTGTAGTGTATCCAATGGATGTATGTGATGAAGGATTTAGCAGACAGATGAAGAAGAAGGCGTGCAGTGTGCAGTGTAGGCTAGTGGTTAATGTCAGTTGCAGGTTGTAGGAAATAGGAAATAGGAAATAGGGAACAGTCGCATGGATTACCGTTGTTGCAAATCCCAGCTGAGCATTTGCCAGCATTAATTTTTCGTTTCTCTCCGAGAACTCGCTTAGGGCCTGATTATTGATTATTACTGTTATTATTAAGTTATTGCCAGTGATTAGGTCATCCCCGGCAGCGGCAGCAGCGGTGCACGGGTGTGCCGGCTGCTCGGTGCGTCGATCGACGCCGTATTGGCGGCTTACCTAATCCGCCACACATTTCCGCATTTCCACATTTCTCCACTTCCAATTTCCAAGCTTACATAAACAACAACAACAACAACAACTACAACAACAATTTTACATTTTTAATTTCTGTTTCATCCCATATTCCTCATTCCTGACATAAGCAACTTTCTTCATACCGTATTATCTAATCAATAACAACAACTATTACTATATTAATAAAACCAATTGTAAAAAAAACAATGACAGACACTTCAACCATTGATAATACTACTCATCCCTCTGATGATAAGAATAGTACTAGTAGTACTACTACTACACACAAAGACACTTTAAAATCAATTTCTAATACAAAATCAGATAAATCTATTAATAATGATAATAATGATAATAATGAAAAATTATCTACTGATAATACTAACAATAATATTGATGATGCTTTAGTAGATCCTGAATTAAATAATCAGTCTCAAATTAATATAGCTGAAGATGATAATATTAATGTTAATATCGCTGATGTGGTTGATGATAATGATGATGATGATGATGATGATCAAATAAATCAAATTGAAGATGAAACTGCTTCAAATGTTGCAGCAACTGTTAATAATAATAACAATGATACCAATAATAATAATAGTGTTGAAAAACAAGATCCAGAAAGTTATATAGCTAGTATGCATGCTGTTGAAACTCATATGCAAAATGTTTTAGGTTCAACAGATCCAAATTCAAAGAATGCAAATACAAATGACAATGAAGATGAAAATGAAAATTCATCGACTGCTGCTGCTGTTGCCACTGCTGCTGCAGCTGCTGCTAAAGCTGCAGGTATAATGGATAATATTGACGGTGATGGTGATGGTGATGTTGATTATAATGAAGATGATGATAATAATAATAATAATAATATTTCAACAACTGCACTTGATGCACTTGCTGCATCAAGTAGGATTTCAAAACCAATATCATCAACTAAACGTGCTGCTCAAAATAGAGCAGCTCAAAGAGCTTTCCGTCAAAGGCGTAAAACTAGAATTGAACAATTAGAACAAATTGAATTATTATATAAATCTGCACTTCAAGATGTTGAAAGACTTCATGCAGAGAATGAAATTTTAAAGAAAAAATTATCAGAATCAAAATAATAATAATAATCATAATAATATTAATAATCACTTTTCCTTTTATTTTATTTAATTTTCTTTTTTTTATCTATTTTGCTTTTAATTGTATATCATTATTATCTGTTTTATATTATCTATGTTTAATTTGTATCATACTTTATTTAATCACTATTTTACTCTTTACTTTATGCTACAATTTTAGTATTTTTAAATATAAATATCTGCTGTTGTTGTTAATTTTTTAAAACTGATTTTAAATTTAAATCATTAAAAAATTAATAATTAAAGAACTCAATTATCAATAATAACAAATAATTTAAATAAAAACCAATAATTAACAACATTTCCATATTTTAAACAATATTAAAAGCTAAAACAGCAATAATTTTGAATAAATTTAGAACGACTTTAAATTAAATCAATTGCTGAAAAAAAAGTTAATCAATTGATTAATTAATTGATTGATTTATGAATTGATTTATTAATAAAAAAAGTCTAGCAAAATTTCTAATCTACGCACAGAGACACATTCCATACCAGGTATAATAAAATATATTTAAAAAAACAGCCCAGACGAAACTTAAGATTGTGCGATTGTTAAAAGAACAAGGAAAAAGAGAAGTAGAATAAAAAGAAGAAGAAGTAACTAAAACAAAAATAGTAAGTTAGTTAGTTATTATTTGCAATTACCAGTTTGATTTTGCTTGTGCAAAAAAATGTTCAAATTTTTTAATTAATGAAATTTCCTGTTTGTGCAATCCAAGCTGGTCACGTGACGCGTCGATCGACGCAGCGAGTAGCAAGCCTGGCAGAAAAAGCAGCTAAAATCCGAGTTGCCGTGTCGGGGTTTAACGTATCACCTATCGCCTATCACCATAACGTTACTTTACTTTACTCTACTTTTCTCTACTTTCTTCATTGCAATGCAATACTGCAATAACTGACACTGATCTGATGCTGATACTGCCACTTATCTCCAACTATGATTACTAACCACTAACTACCAGCAACACTGCTCCCCCGGTGAGCAGACAGGCTAACTGCAAGGGACACGTTACAGCCTTGTTAACTGCTTGCTAACTACGGATTTGATATTTGATTTTGTCTTTTGTTGGCTTGTCTTGTGGTGGTAAGTGGAAATGTAAAAAGTAATAGGTTGGCGTCTAGTATTGGTGCTTCTTCATTCTTTCTATCTTTGTTTGTCATTATATGCTGTATCAATATACACTACCTCTTTGTATTATCTACTATCTACTATCTATTATATTTGTCCCCACTCTCGGAGGCTACTCGATTATTTATTATTTCCTCCATCGCACATTGTATATTATTACTTACATAAGGTGATCTACAAATTTTTCATTATCTCCAAATTTTTTATAACTATTTTACAAAAATAGAAATAAATAAATAAATAAATAAATATAATTGCTACATCATTTAGTCACATATCATTTTGTTTCAATAATAATTAATAATTATTTATTTAATTACTAAATATAATTGATCCAATAATATGATCTCATCATCCAAAATTCAACTACAATCAAATATGACAAATACTCCGATACAACCTCAAGTTTCAAGAGTATCATCTTGTACAAATAAAACAAAAAAACAACCTTCTTTACTTATTAAAAAAATATCATATAGTGGAGAAATTGATGATAATAAATTTGATAATGATTTATTAATTAATTATAATGATAATTCATCAATTCAATCTTATCAACCTGAAGTTTCAGATTATCATGATATGATGTTAAATGAGAATAGTAATAATAATAATAATAATAATAAATTCTCAAGACAAATATCAAGAGAAGATGCATCATCAATTATTGGTGGTTTAAATATTCAAAATTCAAATAATAAAAATAATAGTAGAATTTCATCTCCAAGAATTTTACCTTCAAATGTAACAAAAAAGGTTGAAACATCAAAAAAGGTTAATACAAATTCAAATGATTTATTATTAAAAAATCCACAACAAAATAATGAAATTCAAATTAATAATGAAATTAAAAATGATGATGATTTATCATTTAATGAAGATAATATATCTATTTCAGATCTTAATAATGATGAAACAAAGAAAGTTTTTAATTTTTCTTTACCTTTTTCAAATCCTACAAATCCAGAAGAAGAAAGTGGTGATGAAGATGAAGATAAAGATGAACATAATAATGATAATCACAGTGATGAAAATAGTGAATTAACATCAGTAACACATAAAGAACCAACTCAACATATTCATACAGAACCAAATTTGATTTCCGATGATCATCATCATCATCATGATCATCACCATATTCAGCCAAAAAGACAACAACAGCATCATCATAATATTCCAATTCTATCAAAAACATTTAGAAAAATATCACATATCTTACCATTTAAAAAATCTCAATCACCAGATTCAATTGAAAGACCATTATTATTAAGACGTTCAAGTCATCCAGAAGCACCATCACCACCACCTGATGTCTATGTTTATTGGGATGATATTTCACATAAAATTGTTCCTGATGAGATGGCTGATCGTGAAGATGTGAGATTAAAATTAGAAAGACAAGAATCACTTGATACATTACAAGAAGCTAGATATTATAAAGATATTAGACATTTAGATGATGGTAAATTTAAAGCATTAAGAAAATCAATTATACCACATGCACCATCACTTGCAATTTCACAATCAATTACTAATAAATTATCTTATGTTACAACAAAAATTAGATCAGATTCTTTAATTCAACAAACAATAAATATACCTGAGTCAACTGAAAAAGTTATTATAAATGATGATTCAATTATTCCCATTACATCTAATAATATTGATGTTTTATCAACAAATGTTATAAATAATAATAATAATGATGATGATGATAATGATAATAATAATAATAATAATAATAATAATGATAATTATAATGAAAATAAATTATCAAATTTAAATATAAATAATAATAATAAATCAATGAATTCAATTAATTCAAAGTTTATTGAAAAGGAAAATTTATCAAATTCAATAATTTCAAATCCATTTACAAATGCAACAAAATTTATTAATTCAATTCCAATTTCACCAATTAATAGTATATCAAATTTTACACAATTATCAAATGATCCAGTTAAATCACAAATTTTTGATGAATTAGATGGTGATATTTTAATAATTGGTGGATATAGAGGTTCAATTTTAAGAGATTCAAAAACTCATAGAAGAACATGGATACCTGTATTAAAAGCTGGTCTGAATATCAGAAAAATTAATTTAGTTTTAGGACCAAAAGATGAAGATGAATTACGTGAATTAAATGCACGTGATATTATATTTAATAATAAAGATTCAATTAAACCAACAGATAAAGATTATCCAAATATTTATCCTGATGGTATGTTAACTCATATTGGACCAGTTGATATTTCACGTAGATTAATTAAAAAATTAAATTCAAATCCAAAAGTAAATGTAAAAGATTGGGGTTATGATTGGAGATTATCACCAGAATTAATTTCAAAACAATTACATGAAGAATTAAAAAAAATTGTAAGTAAACAAAAAGTTAAAAAGGGTGTATTAATAATTTCTCATTCAATGGGTGGTATAATTACTCATGGTGCAATGGTAATTGATCCAAGTTTAATTAGAGGTATCGTTTATGCAGGTACTCCAATGCCATGTGCAAATATTTTAGGTCCTTTAAGATTTAGTGATTCAATTTTATTAAGTAAAGATATATTAACTCATGAAGCAAATTTTTTTATGAGAAGTAGTTTTGTATTTGTACCACCAAGTTGGGGTGGTGAAGATGAAAATGGTAAAGGTGGTGGTATGACATTATATCGTGATTTAAGAACTGGTAAAAGAATTAAAATTGATTTTTGGGATGAAAAAAATTGGGTAATTTATAATTTAAGTCCATTAGTTTCAAGTGTTAGATTAAAACATGATATTAAAAATGGTATTATTAATTTAAATAATTTAAATGATAATAATTTAAAAAATGAAATTAAAAAATTTTTAAAGATTAAAATTAATCCTGATACTGAATTAATTGTACTTGATGAAATTTCAAGATTACATGAACCAATTGTATCATGGATTGATTCTTATCAATATTTATCAAGAACTTTAAAAAGAACGAAAAAATTTCTTAAATCATTAGAAAGAAATGATAATATTAAATATCCACCAATGTCACAAATATTTTCCAATGCAGTTCCAAGTGTTAAATATAGTTTAGTTGATGGTGAAGAAGGTATTAAAAGGGGTGAATATTATAGATTTTTTTATGGACCTGGAGATGGTGTTGTTTATCAAGGTTGGAATTTTCCTAGAGAACGTGGTCGTAAAAGATTAGAAGGACCTGATAAATGTGGTAAAGGAAGTATTGATAAAGTTTCAAATATTCCTGATTGGAGAGGAAGAGAATATGGATTTGGTGAAAAATATGCTTTTGATTTATGTGGTAGATTTCGTGCAACAACTGGTCATATTGGTCTTTTGGGTGATTTAGATTTAGTTGGTCAAGCAATTGATGCAATTTTAGTTGAAGAAAGGAAAAGAATTTTACATAGTTAATGACGTTAATGATTAATATATAAAATAGGATATTTTTTTAAAACATTTTATATTGTAATAATAGTTAGACAATTAATAAACTTGAATAATTATTGATTTTTTTTTCAAGATATTGAATACGTCACACATAGCCACAGACTACAAGATGCACATTGTAATAGAATTTGATAATCTGTATTTGAATCTTGATGTATATTATCATCAATTTGATCTTGAGTACCTTGTGCTAAATCTGACCCGGATAATACAAATCCATCTTCAAAGCAGCATCTTGGACATATATGAACAAACAATTCTTCATCATCATCTTCTTCTTCTTTTTCATAATTTTGTGTACTAGGCTGTGTATTGATAATATCAAATTCACTTAAATCTATTCGATCAATACCATCGATATTAATATTTGATCCTGAACCAGATGTATTAAGTCCTAACTTAATAAAATGATTATGAAGATTTAAATCATATTTCTCTCGTTCTTCATTAACTGATAATGTTTTATATGCTTTTTGTAAATATTGAATTGAATTTGGATTTGTATTTATCATTTTATTATTGTTCTTTTGTTGAATTTTTTTATCTGGATGATGTTTTAATAATAATCTATGATATGCGGATTTAACATCTTTCGTCGTGCAATCTTTTGTTAAACCTAACACATCATAAAATGATATATGATTTATTGGTAGTGTATCTATTTCTTGTGAAGATGAGTCCATTAATAATCACGTATTTTTATTAAAATTTTTTGTTGCATCAATTTTTAAACTTCCTAAAGAGGAAGCATAACTAAAAAGTCGTACATGTTAACATATATCTTTAACAAAACGAGAAAAAAAAAGGAAAATTTGTTGCGAATTTTTTCTTCATACAAATTTTTTTTTTTTCAAATAAATCACATACAATTTTATAACACACAATCTATATTTTATTTTATAATATCATATTGGAAAAAAAAATTAGTTAATTATCTAAACCATCAACAAATCAACTTAAACATGGGTAAAAACGTTGACGTTGAAATTTCTAATGGAGATGCTATTGTTGCATCATTTACAAATTCTACCAATATTCCAGAAACTGTATCTTTAGATTTATATACATCATCAAAGGTATCATCATCATCAAAAGCTATTTTACATGGTGAATCTAAAGAATCTAATTTACAATATGATGCAGATGAATTAAAAGATTCTCAATATGTTTTAGGTGTTTATGATTCAAAAACTGAAAGTATTAAATTAATTCCACAAACAAAGATGTTTTCAGGACGTGTTTCATCATCAAAGACATTAATTAATGATGCAAAATTAGTTAAAAAATTAAAACGTAAAGATATTTCAAATGATGGTACATTTGCAGAACGTAGAAATAAATTAGGTGAAGAATTTGGTACTAAAAAGGCTAAAAAGGCAATTACTGAAGCAGCTAGAAATAAAATTGATGCTGGTATGTTAGAAGATTCACAAATTGATATTGTTGATGGTATTAGAAAGACTACAAAGAGTATGCCGGATAGAGATCAAATGGCAAAAATGGTTGAAAAGGAAAATAGAGTTATTCCACCATGTAATACTGATGCAACTAATGTTGAAGAAATTTATCCAATTGAAGAAATTGTACCTGAAGAAATTTTGCAATCATTTGCAATTGATATATTTTTTCATACAGAAGAATCAACAGATTCTGATAATGAAGAAAAGGATGAAGTTTTAAAGAAGATGAGTTATTTACCATATGTTCCAGCAAAAGATCGTGGAAGATCACATCAAAAGAAATCAACATTTGGTCGTCTTATTTCAAATATTCTTAATGAACGTACAACATTATCATCATCAACATCAAATATTTCTGATGATTTAAGATGGAAATTACAAGTCATTTCTTATACATCAATGTTAATGGGATTATATTTTAATCGTCGTTCAAGTCGTAGGGATAAATTATTAACATCATATGATAATATTCCACCTGCACGTGCAATTAATTATATGTTAGTTAATTTTGGTAATGTTAAAACAAATTCTGGTAATTCATATGATAGAGATATTAAATTTTTTAATGTTGGTCCAAAAGATGAAGATAAATTATTATGTTATATTATTGTTTTATTATTAACACTTTTTGAATATAGATTAGAATTATCAACATTAGCTGCCGATTTAAGTTTAAAACCATCAAAATTATTAGCTTTAGTTCGTACATTAGGTTGTCAAGTTGTTGCATCTACAAAGAATGAAGATAAAGAATCGGGATCTGCAAGTACTAAGGTTGCAGTATTACGTGTTCCATTTAAAGTACCTGAATTAGTCAGTAGATTTAGAAGATAGTAATGTATTTCAAAATAGAAAGAAAGAAAGAAATAAGAAACGATTTATAAAATGCATTAATTAGTCTATTAAACAAATTTGTATATTTTGTGTATATAGAATGTCTTAGTTTAATTAAGATAAAAATAATTAAGATAAAAAAATTTAAATGTTTGATATTAAATTAAATTATAATATGTGAAATACTAGTAGAGGCGATAAATAAGCATTTCATCTAGCTGTGTTTTTTCATCACATATATTATAGCTTTTGGTTGGAGCAACAAAGTTTTAGTACAAGTTATTTGTTTAGTTATAATTTAGCATTTTAGTTATAGAAGATTAATATATCTAATAATAGAACACAATCTAGTAGGTTATACATTTAAAAAATGTTTTTGTAACATTTTGAAAAACGAAATCTGTTATTTGCATAGTAATTTCGTAGGAGTAAAGAGCCAAAGTACTTACTTTAGTTATAGTTATTTTAAGATTTTGGATTTCGTCATTAAAAAAAGTTGTAAATACAATACTATAAAAATATTTAAAAAATTAGTTTAATAAAATAAATGTTAAACTAGTTAATAATAAGTAAAACAAATTAAGCCTTTTTAAATATTGGAACAAAACGGAAGGAAATTTAAAATAAAATCTTGATATACAATAACTGATATTATATTAGAATGGGGACATAAAGACATTAAAAAATGAAACATTGAGAAATAAAATTGACTGTTGATGAAGAATAATATATTTTGATAAATATACTAACAGCAATTGAAGATATTAAAGTAAAAAATTAAAAGTAAAAGAACATTGATGATAACAAGGATAGTTGTGTAAAATTAAAAACAAAAGGAAAAATATTAGTTGTTGAAAGAAACATTAAGCAATAATTGAATATATGAATGGCACAAACAACAATAGGAGTCTCAATCAATATATATATATGAGTTTTCCTATTTGTTGATGTTGATATTGTTGGTAGTGGTGGTTGCAGTGGCAGTGGTTGTGGTGAAATTGTCAGTATTAATAATATTATTCTTCATGGATTGTTGTCTTGCTCTAATGTTATCTTTCATTGACAAAACAAACATAATCCAAGCCATAATAATACTAGTTATACCAACACTAACATTAATAGTAAACATTGGAGTTAAACCTCTATAAGCTAAAGCTTCAATAACTTGATCAGTACTTTCCATAAAGACCATACCACCACATAATAAACAGAAACTTGTAATTAATTCAGTTAAAGGTTTTGAAGGTAAAAAGCATTCTTTTGAACCACGTAAAGGATAATAAGACATCAAAATGAAAGTTAAAATACGGAAAAATGAACCATAAGTTAATAATGAACCCCATTGAACATGAATTGCAGTTGATAAACTTGAAGGTTGTGCGTGTTTTGACATTAAAAGACCAGTCCAAAAAATTGTAAATACTGGGAAAGGATTTGGTGAAAAACCTGGAGTTAATAATTTTTTTGAACCTAAAATATGATGTTGATCATCAACTGTTAATGAAGAATCTAATGGAATATTTTCAATAATTGATAATTGATTACCTGCAACATTGAAAAATAATGAGCGTCTCCAAGAAGATAATTTAAATTCTGCAATTATACCACATAATCCAGCACCAAAATACATAAAGGCAATTGAAACATGTTGTAAATCTTTTGCAGTCCAAACACCATTTGTTGAAGCTAAATGTTCTAAAAATACATTTGAAGCACCATAAGTAAATATAAGACAAGATTCAGCAAATTCAAAACTACAAATTAAACCACCTAATTGATTAATTAAATTTGATGGAATTAATAATCTATGAACTTTAATCCAAAATGAATTATTAATTTTTGAACCACCTGAACCAATTCCACCCATACCTGAATTAATTCTATCAATATCAGAAATTGAGGAATTATTTGATTTAAAATAATTTAAATCAATATAAGCAAAATTCCAAGCACCACCAACACCTGCAAAGCAACCACAATATCTTGATAAAGATAAAATACCTAAAAGAAAAAAGATTCCACCTTTAATAAAATGAGCTAATAAATTAAAAATTCTACTACCTTGACCAAATAAATTAAGACAAGCTAAAGAAGTTGGAAATAAAATGAAAAAATAAGCGAAAAGTAACCAAATTGAAAGGTTATGTAAAACTGTAAATAATAGACCAAATGAAGTTGCTAAATTTGATAATAGATTATTTTTTGAAATTAAATTTAAAACTTTATTACGATATTGAATTAATTTTGAAGTTTGATTAGTAATATTATTATTGTTGGAAATAAAATTATTATTAATATTTAAACCTAAACCTAAACCTTGGTTAATTATATCACTATTTGAATTATTTTCATTATCTAAATTAAAAGAATCAGTATCAGCATTTTCATCATCAAAAAGAGTGGAAGAAGGAGAACAAAAATCATCTAATTGAATATTATTTTGTTTTGAAAAATCAGGTGTATCTGAAAACCTATTATTAATTGGTTGAAATCCTTTTTTAAATGACTCAATTGATGAATTATTAATTGAATCAAATTCATTATTCGGATTTAACCAGTTTTTAATTGTATAAATAAGTGAGAAAAACCATTGTAAAATATTGAAAACAAATAAACCTTTAATTAATTTTGTATAAACCATATTTGGATATAAATCAGGTACATTATTAATAAAGATTGAATAAGAAATACAAGATATAATTGAAATTAATAATTGAGCTGTTGAAATTGGTAAAAACCAATTTGAATTTAAATTATTCAAAATTAAAACAAAAGGATAGATAATAAATGAAGATAATATGAAGAAAATTAAATGGAAATTAAGATAAGATTGATAAGGAGAATTTAAAGTTAAATAAGTTGTTGTATTATAATTTTCCCAATATTTTTTTTGTTCTAAAGTTAATTTTGTTTTCAAAATTGGTGCACCATGATGCATTGGTGCCCATGGAGTTGGTGTGATTGAATCCCAGTTAACTGTTGGAGTTAAGTCCGAAGCAGAAGTAGATGTAGCGAGAGCGTTTTCATTATTATCCATTTCCATCATCTCCATGTTAGAATTTTCTTCATTGTCATGAGGTGACGCCAATGCATTGTTTGACAGAAGCGCCAAAAGGGAGATAGTTAGTAATTTATGTGGTGTTGAAGACAATTTCATATCTTTTGATTGGTATTGGATTGGTATTGGATTGGTGATTAGAGGTTAATTGATAGATTATAGAGGTTAATTGATAGATTGTTACAATAAACAAGAAAGAAGAACGAGAAGAACTAAGGTTAGAAGAACAGGAAGAACAAAGGTAGGAAGAACAGGAAGAAAAAGCACCATGTTATTATTTGATTATTTATGTTCTTTCTGTAGGCGTCATTGTGAGTGAAATATTTTCTGAGCTGTGAGGGTCCGAGGCTGGGTCCGGAATTAGGAGTTATTGCTGGTGCTGCGCATTGTTCATTGTTTAGAGTGTTTATAACGGTTATTGCTATTGTTACTGCTATTACTATATTGTTGCTATTATTATGCAGTGTGCTACTTTTATCTACACCATTGTCTCTTGTGTCTGTAGACTGCTTTTGGCTGATACCTAGTTATAGGGTTAAGGATATAGGACATAGGATATAGGATATAGGATATAGAATATAATAATTAACTGGCAGTATATAGTATATATATATATATACAGATAATTCTAGCAGACGATTTTTAATACTCTTTTAGGAAACTAAGTGTAGATTTCATTTCTGCTGGTTACAGTTTGTTAATAAGATTAATTATAAAAATACCCTATATAATAACATTATATAAATCAGATTTCTTCTTTAGCTAAATATTGTTTAAAAGTATCAACCAGTGATGTTTCCAATGGGATAAACTTGTAACCACCTGGAATTTTGTTGATAATATTTGAAATATCTTGTTTTGGACAGAATTTCTCTTCTAATTCATCAACACTGTTATAATCACCAACGGGGATCTTACCTTTTAATTCTGGGAAATTATCATTTAAAATATTGAAAACTCTTTGACCAATAAATGGTTCATCAACTAAAAGTATTCTGTCTTCGGACAAGGCTTCGATTTCTAATGGTAAAATATGAAATTCGGCAGTGTCTCTAACATCAACTCCAACAATTGGTAATTGATCTTGTGGGGCTTTTGAATTGACATCATCAGTCTTAACAACATGTAAAATATATTGATTTGATCCATTTAAAACTTTATTAACAGAACTATCAAAAACTTGTGGTCCAGTAACTAATGCTGGATTGACGGTAGCAAACTTATATTTTGGTTTCTCAGATGCAATAAATTCTCTTGCAGCCAATTCAGCAAACTTTAGATGCTCTATATGCATCAGATGAGTTCTTAACGTCATCCCAAGTAATTGGATTCCACATATCATTTGTTAAAACAATTTGTGGATCATTTTGCATTAAAGAAACATAAGAAGATGTTAATACAACATTTGTAACATTAGGAGCAAATTTTTTAATTGCTTTTAAAATATTTAAAGTACCAGTAACAGCAGCATCTAAAAAGAATTCTTTTAATGGACTAGTTGTACTAAAATCTATAGGTGAAGCCATGTGAATAACATATTTAACTTCTGGATGTTCCTTTAAAACATCATCAAATGCATCATCAGCACCAATTTCTGGCACAACTGCAAATGACAATTCACCTTTAGGATACTTTTCTTTAAAGTTTTTAATAACAACAGAATTCTTTTCTTCAGATCTACCAGTACCAATGACTGAGTAATTTCTAGCTAATAATTTGTCAATAACATGTTGGGCAATAAAACCAGTAGCACCAGTAACTAAAACAACAGGTTGGACCATTATTGTTTCTTTTACTTTTTATTTGTTTAAATATGTAGATAATATATGTAATATTACATAACTTACAGCTTTGCAGTAAAGTATATATGTATAATTCTACCATATAATGTGAAAATGAAGTAAATGTCTGACTTTATAAACTATTCCAGATGATTAATATTATTTCCATATTTGAAGAAATATAATCATTATTCATGTTGTAATATTTACAATTAATCCTTCACTCAACGAATTGCCCGGATTTTTTCTCGGGGTTTTTTTCGGAGTTTTACCCAAAACGATTAGTAACTAATGTATTATTTAAACGCTGTATTAAGTGTTTATGGTTGCGTGTTAAGAATTGAGTATTGAGCGTTAAGTCGCTCAATTGTTAATTATGTCATAACATTTCACTATATATATATATGTATGCTAAAATCTGACTATTTTAAACGAATTTTTCATCGCAAAAGGTGTCAGGTATTGTGCTAAAGTTAATATCGTAGTATTTTCTTCTAAGTAAACCATAAACACTAAACACATAAAAATGTATATTTACTAACAATTAACAACTGTATTTATGTGGGGCTTGTAATACATAGACGGATATATGTTAACTCCATTCTACTTGGTGGTTTTTACGGTCTTAATAGCACTAACTATCAACACTTAATATTGATCTAGTAATGAGTAAAAACTAAAAACATAATAATAGCAGGGTAAAATAAAAGATAATAAATAAATTATTAATGTGTACAGAAGGACAGAAAGTTTCACCACCACACAGTAGTAAAAAGTAAAAAGTGAAATCTGTTTCTCTGCCTTCATTATTGACTTGCAAAAGATATATTCCAACTGGAAACTGCTTCCCTGTGAAAGACACTTAATACCTAATACAATTTACAACAAAGGTTAAGTCTTTGAAGGCTTGGTAGGCAATGAAAACGTGCCATTCCAGGAAGATTATGAGTTCTTGCTCTACCATTTATGAGATCAATATCTCTGTTGTAAAGTGCACTTTCCAAAATTTCTTATGTAGATTTTATTTGAATTTTTTTGCATAGTAACAGTTCTCTTAATCTTTGTATGTAAATTGGTATGTGGCAATGGAAGGTTTTTGTAGCTTTGGAACCGGTTTAGACTGTATGGTTTAGAAAGAGAATAAGAGTTGTTATGTTCTTTCAGATCCATTTTTTAAATTACATCTTGGTTTTAGTTTTGTAAGGGTTTGAAATCTCATATTCAATTTTTTTAAAAATTGTCGTAGATTTGTCTTGGTTTGTTTAAAATATTTGTTATTTTGTTTATTTTTTAGCTAGGGGTGGTTCTCATTGGTCTGTTATTAATATTTGTTGAGTGTCATGTGATTTGAATGAATATATTTGGTTCAAAGTTTAGGAAAAGTTGTGGAATTTCAAGCTTTTCATACTAATTTTAAGGCTTAGTTTTTTTTGCAAGTTTTCGAGTTCTTTACATTTAAGATATTTAACTACACCGTAAGATACAGAATCATCAAGAGAAGACAATCTAGTAGATATTACATTTATAAAATGTTTTTGGAATATTTTGAAAAACCAAATATTCCATTTGCATCGTAAATTCATAGGAGCGAAAAGTACTTTATTTGTAGTTATTTTTAAGAAGATTTAAGATAAGGTATAATTATAACTTATAGCACAATCAGTCTTCATCTTCTAGCTCATTATCATCATGGTGATGAAGTGGTGCAGCCTTTAAATGATAATGTTGCTTACGTTTCTCTTCAAAGAGACGATGTTTCTCTTCAGCAGTAAGTTCATGACTTACTTCTGGTGGTGATACTTCCGGTTGAGTACCTGTAACAACTTCAATGTCACCCTTCTTTACATCATCGGTATCATCCACTCCTTCACCAAGTGCAAATTCATCATTGTCATCTTCTTCATCTTCTTTATCTTTATTCTCTTCATCATTCTCATTTTCATTGTCTGTTCTATAATAATCATTATTAGGATCAAATCCACCCTCGTAGGGCGTTTTTGGTTCATCAATTTTCATTGTAGCACTCTTTTCCATTTCATTTATTAATAAATTACGTTCATCCCATCTTAATTGTTCTTCTTCACTAAGTTTTTCACCTCTGTCATGCTTTAATTGTAATTGTTTAATTTCATTGATATTATCTAAAGAAGAAGAGGAAGAAAAATCATGTGTTAATTTTGCATTGATCTTGGTATTCTCAATCACTTGTTGTCTATCAAAAACAGCCTTTTCATGATCCAGTTCATTAGGTGATTCTGTCTTATAAGATGCATCTATCCGTGCATTCTTCAATATTCCCCTTGGCATAATTGTATGTATGAGTGTATATATGTATGTATTTGTGTATATGTGTATTTATTTATATGGTTAGTGATGTTATAAAATGATATACAATGATTCACAATGACATAATACACAATGATATGACAAGTCAAAGCAACAGAGCCTCCACTCCTTTGTTCTTTCTTTGTTCACCAGTGACACACAACGCCCAACGCCACTATGCAGCCCTCCTCCACCCGTGCACCTGCAGGGACCCGTATCGTACCATCAAAAACATCTTCATTTGCATTTTCATCTTGATCTGGGTCTTGACCTTGATCTTGACCTTTTGGTACAACAACAACAACAATATGTTCCTTTTCTTTCACATCTTCTCTACTAACTTCTTTCAACATCATAGTATCATCGGTTTTCTTCTTGTTGAAAAAATCACATGTTTTAACAAGAATACTCATGTCATATCCATCCTCTCCAATTAATTTTGTATTAACTTCTGTAAATAATCCAATAATATCATTACATATACGTACACTGTAACCACAATACTTATCACCCCAAGCTTCTTTAAACCCAACAACTTTCTTTTCTTTCATATCAACAGTAACACGAACATTAAGTGGCAATGATCCTTCATCATCATTACTATTATTATCACTTTTAATTTCCATTATTTTATCACTACCAATTTGAACAAATTTTGTAGTTTTAATACTCTTTTTGATTTTTAAAACTTTACCATCTGCATTCTTGCGACGATGTTTAGTAACATTCTTATTAATACTAATACCTTCTCTATAATTACAATCTTTATTTATACCAGGTTGTAAATACTCCATAATTGTTGGTATTAGTGGTAAAGTTTTAGCTTTATTAAAAATATTTTTTGGTATTGTTCCATTTTTAAATGCATTGGAAAATGTTTCCTTTACAAGATATCTTGGTGTAATAAAAAACTGTAATAATGATGCTACTATTAATGTATTTTTATTATCTTTATTATCTTTGTTATTATTATTTAATAAAATTATTTCACTAATTTTAAACATACATGCACTTCTTGAAATTTCATATACTGCATGTGTTAATTGATCAATATTTTTATTATATTTGCAAATAGAATCTGCAGAAATGCATAGTGAAACAGTTCTAGTCATCTTAGGTTGGTTTCGATACAATCTTAAATAAATTTATCAATAATTTACATTTAAACAACATAAACCAAATCAATATAATATATAGGTAATGTGAAAAAATTCACTTGAAAAAAAAAATCAACGTTCTAAAAAAAAAATTTGTAAATGCGCCACATTCATCAAAATGGTCACGTGTGTGTATAAATTTACGCCACTCTATTTCATAATTTCTTGATTGTTAAAAACGATAGTGTGCATTTTATCTAATTATACTGATTCCTATTAAACCTATTACTAATCTATTCTTTTTTTCTTCAATTATAATTTATACTAATTTACATATATACACATACCCACACATATATATAGATATATAAAATGGTTCTTGTTGCTGCTGGTCAGTTATGTTCTTCATCTAATCTTAAAGAAAATGGTATTCGTGCAGCCCAACTGATTCGTAAAGCTGTGGCTGTTAATGCTAAAATTTTATTCCTTCCTGAAGCTTCAGATTATATTTCATCAAATGCAAATCATTCAAAATGTATTGTTAAAACATTTGAAGAATCTCCATTTATTAAAGAAATTAAAAATACATTAATAGAATTACATAATAAAGGAAAATTTATTCATGTCGCTGTTGGTATTCATGAACCTGCAATTAATGATTTAAAAAATCGTACTAAAAATACACTTATTTATTTAGATACAAATGGTGATTTACTTTATAGATATCAAAAAATTCATTTATTTGATGTCGATATTACTAATGGACCAATTTTAAAAGAATCAAATTCTGTTCAACCAGGTAATGAAATTATTAAACCATTTAAAACACCAGCTGGTAATTTAGGTCTTGGTATTTGTTATGATTTAAGATTCCCAGAATTAGCACTTAGATTAAGATCATTAGGTGCAGAATTACTTACTTACCCATCTGCATGGACAATGAAAACAGGTCCACATTTTCAAGTTTTAGGTAAATCAATTGCACTTTTAACTCAATCCTATGTTATTTTACCAGCACAAAGTGGTGTTCATGATGTTTATGCAGATGGTTATAAACTAGATAATAATTTGGTTGCTGGATCAAAGAGAGAAAGTTTTGGTCATACTTGTATAATTGATCCAAATGGTACAATTTTAGCTGAATGTTCAGATGCAAGTAATCAAGATCAAATTTGTTTTGCTGATATCGATTTAGATATTGTAAATAAAATGAGAACAAATATGCCTTTGTGGTCACAAAGAAGAAGTGATGTGTTTGGATATGAAGTTTAATTTAATCTATAATTAATAATTACCTAGATAAGATCGATATGATTAAAATCATCAATCATCAATTCAATTCAATCATCAATTCACCGGTCCCGCGGCCCCGGCTGCAACCGAAGCCTGACTGGTGTGTAGTGTGTAGTGCGTAATGAGTAGCAACTTTACTGACCCCCATTTTTCTTACTTCCACCCCGTTCCGGAGTAGTGTAGTGCAGCAGTGGTGGAATATCCGTAATATAGTAGTATAAAGGGCTGCTCTTATCCCCCCAGCTCATATCATCATATCATTCCATTAATACAGAATAAACAACAATCCATAAATATAACAGTTTCAATATCAATTACAATCATGTCAATGTTTAAATCTCTTCAAAGTATAGGCGGTGTGATCACCCTTTTGTAAGTTGTCGTTTTAATTTATTATTTAATTTGTTATTAAATCAATGACTAATGAGTCAATAAATTGATTAATCAATTAATTAATTAATTAATTAATTAATTAACCGGATAAATGAGCTTTTTACTAACATTTTAAACGTTATATTACAGTCACAATCCAGCAAGTAAAGCTTCCGAAGCATTACTAAAATCACTTGAATCAAACATTGCATCATCATCATCTTCTTCTTCTTCTTCTTCTTCATCAAAAGATACCTCAGCATCTAATGGAAATAGTGGTGAGTTTAAATATACAATTGATGTAACTACAAATCTTCCAACTCCAGAACAATTTAATTTTTTTAAAGATGCATTACATATGCATCCATTTTGTAAAAAAGCGTTAAAAACTGCATTCCCAAATATAACAAATGGTAAAGATCTTGTAAAAGATTTACAAAATATAGATTCTGAAGTTCTAAGAAATATTGATATAAAATCAGCTGAAGCTAATAAATTATTCGTACCTCCACTAGTTGTTGATTGGGATCATAAATTATTGGCAGTTTCTGAAAAAGGTTTAGAAAAAATCCTTGACCAGTATAATGGTGCCAGTCATAAAGATTGATTTTTTGATTATTTTTTGCTCTATGTTCAATTATAACTCTTTTCATATTTTATTTAAAATTTTAATATTGTATAATCTTAATATTTGAAGCTAGGGCTACATATTAATGTAACTTTTAGAGAATTTCGGAAAACCTTCCTATGGAATAATTCTTTGTTATGAAATAGAAAAATAAATAACAATAAATGCGAAAATCAAAATGGCTCTCTGATAAGAATGTGGTTTTGGGTGACTTTCAGTTTTTAAAACCCATACGACTTGTCTACACAAAAGCATCTATTTTCCCATACAAAAAACGCCTTTTTTCCAAAAAGCACATTTGCCCAGGGTGGCACCGTTAACTGTGTCAAATACAAAACCTCCGAGAAACCAAGTTGTTACTAGTTTTTTTCATTCTTGTAAAAATATTCAGGAAAAAAATTATTCATACAACTTGTCTACGCTCACGTCTTTATTTCGCCATACGAGAAAACGTAATTTTGCAAATGTGCTTTTTTCAAGGGTGGCAGCGTTAACTATGTGAAAGTGAAGAGCGCCGAGTGAGCAACTTCTTAGTAGTTTTATTTTTTCTTGCAAAACAAAAATCCACACAACTTGTCTACGCGAGAATCAGCATTTTCTCATACAAAAAACACAATTTTTCAGATTAGAAAAAAAAACACATTTTTTAGGGTAGCACTTTTAACTATGCAAAAAGCATAACGTTTGAGAAAACAAGTTCTTTGTTGTTTTATTTACAAGTAAAAAATTATTTTAATGCACTTGTCATACCAAAAAATAGATAGATTGTGCCCCCGTTATGTGAACGGCAATTTTGAGAAAACATGTTCTTAGTAGTTTTTTTTAATTTTTTTTTAATGTAAAAAACTATAAAATATAAAATAATAAATTTATAAAAAAAATAGTAACTAGTAACACACCTAGTACCCCATTCTCTTGAGAATATAAGTCTGGGAAGTCACACCAATGACATTAGCAACAGTATTCTTAATCCATTCAATTACCCATTCTCCAGGATCAATATCTTCCTCCTTTTCTCCATCTTCAAAATTACCTTCAATCCATTGTCCCCATTTTAATGGTAATGGTTGGGATTGTGAATTAATAGAAATTCCATGTGATTCATCTTTAAGAACACATGATATCGTAAATGAAGATGAAGAATGAGAATCAATAACAACTTCTTTACTATTGATAACAGTATTGTCTTTATTAGATGTCCATGCAAGTAAACTTATATAAATTGTTGTCTTTTTAACTAATTTCTTTTCATTGACAGTAGAAGAAGATTCATCAATATCTCCCTCAGATGTTGATGCTGCTGATGTTGATGCTACAGAAGAATCGGATGTTACAGTTTCATTTGTTAAATTATCTTTCTTTTTTGTTCTTCTCTTAATTTCATTTTCAATATTTGCCATTACTAATTTTTCGGCATCTGATCCTTTACCATTAAATAAAGAAAAAATTATCCTATTTTCTTCTCCTATATTATTAGATTCAATAGATTCATTTGTCGAAGAAGTGGATGGTTTAATTGTACCACTTTCATAAACATTAACATCAATTGATCCATCGACTTGTTGTGACATAACATCTTCAAAACTAAGTTTAATCATATCTGTTAAACCAATAAAATTCTTCATATCATGAACAACAATAATCTCAATTATTTCATCTTTATTATTTAATGCATTAATTCTAGTAATTGCTTCATTTAATGTACCTTCAACAAATGATAAACCTAAATTTAAACCAGAATTTAAACTTTCTAATGCCTTTTTTGCATCAGGTACAGGTAATTTCATTAATTCTGCCCTTTGTTCTTCTGTTAACATATCGTTAATATTTTCACGTACACCTGAAATTCCTAATTCTTTAAATGCTGTACGAATATTATCTTCAATACTTTGTTCTCTTGCCTTTTTAATTGCATCTTCAGCTTGCTTTTGTGCTTGTTCACCAATTGATTGTGCTGTACCCCATAATGATGTTAATTGAGATGAGACTTTAGAACTACCAGTAGAGCTCCACCATGATGCAATAGATGTAATTGGATCATTTACTGGTTCATTATTAATTAATGGTGGTTCGACATGTTTATGTTGTTGGTCTTTATTTTCTTCTTTTATTGGTTCTTCTTTTATTGCTTCTTCTTTTATTGCTTCTTCTTTTATTGCTTCTTCTTTTATTGCTTCTTCTTTTATTGCTTCTTCTTTTGTTGGCTTTTCTTTCGAATTTGAAACTTCCTTTTTAACAGATGTCTTTTTTCCTTCTAGTTCGTCCAAAAAATCTAATGCATTTGTTTCAGATGATAAATTGGAATCCTTAGTACCAATTGTTGCATTTGTTGTTGTAGCAGTATTTGTTGAATTAACAGCCGAATTTGTGTCTGTTGGGAGAGAATCTAAGAAATCAAAAATTTCCTTTTCATCAGTAGATGGAGGCATGTTGTTTCTGTTGTTGTTGTTGTTGTTGTTGTTGTTGTTATTGGGGGAAGTGTTGGTTAATTGCAATGATCTTAACAAACTAACAGACAAACAAATAAGCCATCAATCAGTCAGTCAATCCAATTACTCCTGTACTGCCTACAATTCAATTAATCTAACACGCGGTTCTGCGGGGTCTGAGAGTTTCTTTGCTTTACTTACTTGCTTACTTATTTATTTTATTAGCCAGCATGTATATGGGATATTAATAACACATTTCCATTTCTTTTCCATCCTATTCAATACATACTCCCCAATACACTCAACAACTACATTAAAATGCATCCAATTTTAGATCGTGAGCGTTTCCAAAACTGCGAAGAACTTATTGACGCACTTGAAGAATGTCATCGTTCCCCTTTTTTTGAAACTGTTTTAGGTAAATGCAGTGATGTTAAAATTCAATTATCACAATGTATTCATAACAATAGATTAGCAAACGATAGAATTCAAATTTTAGAACGTAGAGAGAAAAATAAAATTTTAGATGCAAAGAAAAAGCAAAGAGAAGAAGAAGAATATGGTGAAAATGGATATTTAAAAAAGGTTATTGAAGTTGAATACCAAAGGAAATTACAACAACAAAAGGAATCTGCCGCTGTTACTGATAAATAAATAAATAATTAATAAACATAAACAAATAAACTAATGTAGGAGGGTATGGATCCCTATCTACACTTGTACATATATATATACTCATTTTAATATACAAAATCTAATCATTATCTATATTTATTATTTCATTCATTTATTTATTTTTTATTTGATTATAGTATGTAGTATATATAAGTGATATAATAATTCAAATTGATGTAAATAATCTTTTATTTTAAGACTATAAAAAGACCACTTAATCAAGATTATAATCAAAGCAACAAAAAAAACTAACTAATCTTGTCTTGATTTCAAGTATCGTTTTACAACTTTATCCTTTGTAACTATATAAACAACAGCGCCCCAACCACTTAAAGCATCTCTATCTGCTGCATTTAACAAAGATTGAGAAATGCATTCGAATAAATCTTCAGGTTCCAGATTTGGTTCATATAATGCTTCACACATACCAAATAATTGATCAGATGCAGTACCTGAAACAACAAAATCTTTTGCAAAATCAATACAACCAATTGAATCAAAACCGCATATAAAAGGTTTCCCTGTTTTAGAATTTAAACCAGCAACAATTGGACCAACAAACCAAGGTCCAAATCTACGTTCATATAAACTTGAACTAACTAAGTTTGCAAATTTTTCAGGTTCAATACTACGTTCTTCACGCATTTTATATAAATTTGTCTTTGTTCTAAAATTTTCATTAACTGTTATTACATCTGAAGCTAAACCTGTTAGTCCAAAAAAGACATGATCATAATTAAATATTTTTTCAAAATTATTTGAAACACCAAGTGATTGTGAACCTAAACGCATATCTGATGCAATTGCAATACAGTCTTTACCAACCATGGCTACTGCAGTACCACCGTTAATTGAAGATGGATCTGACATGATATATATGTGTATGTGTTTATTCTATTAATCAGTTATGTGTGTGTGTATTTATATATTATAAGCTATATATCTGTGTGATGCATGATGATGATAATGAGTTTGCCCTTGTGCTTTGTCTCTGATGGCAGCTGAATCTGCGAGTGCTCACTGCTCACCGCTCACCACACCTCGCTGCACCCGCCACTTTCTGCGTTCGCGCAGAAGAGAAAGACACGCCTGTCGGTGGTTGTTGTACATCTGCAAGAGCACACCTCTGATACAGCTGCTGATCTTATTGTTGGACCTGTTCTTGTCCTTGTTCTTGTCCTTGCTGCTGTTGTTGCTGGATACTACAGCTTCATTGTATACCTTCCGGCATTCATTCAGGAAGTGTCTCTGTTGGATTATCACTCCGCTGAGCTCTTCCAAATACCGATCCATTTCCTTCAACTGTTGTTCGCTTGTAATATCCTCTTCAGCAACTTGACATGAATGAACAATAGGTTTCCATTCAACAATTGTCTTTCCACTATTTAACACATTCTCTAATTCTTTAAAAAGTAAATCTTTATCCTCTTTATTAGAAGAGTTCCCTATTTCTTGTAATTGTTGAGAAATCTTTAAAATTAAGTCAACAATATTCTTTGAAAATCCATATTCAAAAGATGTTAAATTCATATCGTCTAAAAATTGACTTCTAATAGTTGGAACTTTACTTTTCATTCCTGACCAATAATTACATGTATTAACAAATTCAATTGCAGTTTCAATACTAAATGAACTAAAAATAATCTTTTCAAATTTCTCAATATTATTAGGAACAATTTCTTTCTTTCTATTAACATAAATTCCATCAGATTTAATTTCATTAAAATCTTCATTAACCATTTCCATCATGGAATATGGCAATTCTAGTTTCCAATAAAATCCATTTCCAAAAACTTTATTAACTTCATTCTTTTCATTTTGACTTGCCTTTCTTTTACTATCTCCAATCATTTCGGCATAACATCCCGTTAATGAAACACTAGCAAGACATTTAGTCCAATCAGTCCATTCACCTTTACCATGACCATTGAAACTATTCACTTTATCAGGATTTTTATCAAATTCAAATAATCGTAATTCACCATCACATATAACAACAAAACATTCTGCTAATTTAAACTTTGTTATATCACTATTTTCATAATTCAATTTTTTTTCTACTTTTTCTTCTTCATTAATTTTATTCTTTTTAAATAGATTAAATATTGAAGATTTTCTTTTTTTAATTATTGTTGCCTTAACTTTAGAATTTTCAGGTATATCTTTAAATAAAAATGAACTACTATTATATCTTTCGTAATTATCTTCATCGATAATTTTAAAAAATTCATTAACTAAAACTTTTTGTAATCCTTCTTTTACAATTGGTACATCTAATTTTTTTGATTTATAAAGAGGATCATTAATATCAAATTCATTTTCATTTACACTATTATTTTCTATAATTTTATTTTCTAAAATATTTGATTTTGAATCAATTTTTTGAATCTCTTTTAAAAATCCAAATGGTCCAGTTGTCTCTTTGATTGTACCTGAAACAAGTTCAAAACTTGATTTGGTAGATGCAACAGAATATGAAGAATTTATTAATCTTAATGATGGAAAATGAATTAAATTAGTTACTTCATCATTTGGATCTTCTTCATTAACTTCGTTATTATTGTTGTTGTTGTTGTTGTTGTTGTTGTTATTAAAAGTAAATGATTCATTATCTTTATTTTTGAAAATAATTTTATTTTTATCATCATCTTTTACTTCTTTTCTATTTTTATAAAACAATTTATTACTTTCTTCAATTTCATTAATACTTTCTTTATCATCTGTAAATTTAGGTAATAAAATTTCATGAGTTTTCACATTAGAATAATACATTCGAAGTTGCTTTCTTATAATCATTGGATTTACAATAACAAAATTGTCATTTAATGCAGCAATTGTATTCATAACAAATTGATTTTTTGAAATAGTGGGTATAAAAAATTTTCTAACACCTTCTGACGACTCATTTTCAATATAACTTGAAGATGTATCATGACTAAATATATCAAATAAAGAACTTGATGTTCTTCTAGAAATTTGTATACTTGAAGTAATTAATGAATATTGAGAATTAGATCTTGATCTATTTAATAATGTATGATCATTATGTAAATCCGTATTTAATAAAATAAGTGCATATGTTACTAAATAAACACCAATTATATTACCATAAATAAAAGATGGTCTATTATATCTACTAAACCAATTATTTGCAAATGAATGAATCATAATATCAATATTTTGAGATTCACCTTTAAAATATAATTTTAAACATAAAATTCTAATTGAAGATAATAAATCAGATTTCCAAGAAAATTTCTCAAGGTAATAATGACGTAAAATAACACCATCAATTTCTGATAAATTTTCTGTGGTTGTAGTCATATAACAAAGATATGCACGTTCATTAACATATTCAAAAGTTTTATTAAATAATTTATCACTTAAATTCTTTAATATTTTTAAATGAGATTCTATTTTTTTATTAACATATTTGTTAGGAAATGATATTGCTTGTTTCAATAAAAGATTTAAGTCAGTTTCATCTTGATCAAATAATCTTGTAAGTATTTTCTCTATATCATCAGTGCTAATATCATTTGTGTCTTTATTTTCTTTTAAATCATTAGAATCCTCATCTCCTTTTATTTCTTCTTCTCCCTCTTCTTCCTCTACTTCTGGTACTACTATCACCTTTTTATCTTCTTCTGGAGCATCGAACTTACCGTTAAATTTTTTGTTGAATGAAATTACAACAATATCTTGCGTTTCTTGTGTGTCAGATTCAGAGTTAGGCTCAATTTTCGCTTCAAGTTGTTCTCCAGGGAATAATACCAGTTCTTTTCGTACATTATTTTGCATTAGCATTGTATAAATAATTATGAATAGAATGTTTAGAAATCTCAACTGGTCAAATAGAATAAAAAAGTATATTCTTTCAGAAACAATATTATTTAATTTAGAATATGTATGAATGTAATTTTGTGAGTAAGTAAATATATATATGACGCTAATAAAAAGACTTAAAACGGATTTTTTATGGGTGTATAACTATATCTGTATCTGTATATATCTGTATATTTATTTAATATATATCTAAAAGTCGGGAGTGATGAAAATGGTGAGCACGATGTCCATCATCATTAACCACTGATAATGCTCATATCATACTTGTTCAGGCTGTCACTCGTCCCACTCTGTGAATTAATATTAAGAATGATGAATCAGTGAAGTCTCACAGCTCAGAGCTCAGAGGAATTAGGATTTAGGGGTCTACATGCAGGAGAATGAGCGTGGGGCGCACAATGCTTCCAGAATCACGAATCTGTCTTAGTCTCTCTAAGTTAGCAGTTTAAACTTTAAACGGTTTTTTTTCGGCAAATGAAAATATACAATTTCTCGCGACAGCGAGGATTGTCGTGCCATGACACCAACTTTGCTGCGCCCCTAACATGAAAATACTATCGTTGAGCACGAAGCACGAGATCAAAAATGAAAATAAAAAAAAAGAAAATAATAATAATAATAATATTCAACACGCCCTTCTTACTAACAAGCATTTATCTCAATAGACTACAAGGTTGTTCACACTCTAAAACATACTTTCTTTAAAGAATATTCTCCCATTTAAACAACAGCAACAAAATATGACACAAGAAGCTATTGATCTGTCTTATGAATCCCAACAATATGGGCATGACAACGAAGAACATAATGATGATACAGAGATGACTGACGCGTCAAAACATAACACTTCAACAGAAGTCACTTCTGCAAGTATAGCACATGAAAATGGTGCTGATAATCATGTTAATGGTAATGATGATGACGATGATGATGATGGTCAAATTGGACCATCTCCTGTAGATGCACTTATTGGTAATGGTATTTCAAAAAAAGATATTGAAAAATTACAAGAAGCTGGTCTATGTACTGTTGAATCTATTGCTTATACACCAAAAAAAATTCTTACTACTATAAAAGGTATATCTGATCAAAAAGCTGATAAATTAATTTCAGAAGCATCTAAAATTGTTCCACTGGGTTTTACCACTGCAAGTGAATTTCATCAACGTCGTTCAGAATTAATTACACTCACAACAGGTTCAAAACAATTAGATACTTTATTAGGTGGTGGTATAGAAACTGGTGCAATTACAGAGATTTTTGGTGAATTTAGAACAGGTAAATCTCAACTTTGTCACACTTTAGCTGTTACTGCCCAATTACCTGTTGAAATGGGTGGTGGGGAAGGTAAATGTTTATTTATTGATACTGAAAGTACTTTTAGACCTATAAGAATTGTTCCAATTGCACGTCGTTTTGGTCTTGATGAACATGAAGCAATGGAAAATATAGCATATGCAAGGGCATATAATGCAGATCATCAACTTCAATTACTTAATCAAGCAGCTCAAATGATGGCTCAAAGTCGTTTCTCTTTACTTATTGTTGATTCAATTATGGCGTTATATAGAACAGATTATAGTGGTCGTGGAGAATTAAGTGCACGTCAAATGCATGTTGCTAAATTTTTAAGAACATTACAGAGATTAGCTGATGAATTTGGTATAGCTGTTGTTATTACTAATCAGGTTGTAGCACAAGTTGATGGTGGTGCAATGTTTAATCCAGATCCAAAAAAACCAATTGGTGGTAATATTGTTGCACATTCTTCTACTACAAGATTATATTTTAAAAAGGGTAAAGGTGCTAACAGAATTTGTAAAATTTATGATTCTCCATGTCTTGCGGAATCTGAATGTATTTTTGCTATTGGTCAGGGTGGTATTATGGATCCATCTGATGAAACTGAAAATGCAGAAGAGGAATAATTGTTTTCCTCATTTTGTTTTATTCATTCTTTCATTCTTTCATTCTTTCCTTCTCTCGTTGTCATTTTTATACCTCTCTATTTTTTGTTTCCCTTTATAGAAAATATCTATTACTTCTTCAATAAAAATCATAAAATCAATTAAAAAGTAAATAAATATAAATATTATATAATATAGGTACACTTCTAATAAATAAACATAAAAAAACAACATAAGTATAAATATAAAAAAGAAAATTAGAATGAAAAAAAAAGATAAAGAAAAATCATGGTCATTATTAAAACTCTGGTGCCATATTCATATCAAACCAACCAAGTAAATCATCATCTTCCGCAGGCTTACTTAAGTTTTGTTGAAATATTGAATCTATAAACATCTCATTAAGCAAATCTGAATCTGTAGGACTTTGACTAGTTGAACCAGTTGTATTGAATTTGTTATTTGTATTGCTCAAATTGGAACCATTGCTGTTTGCAACATTGATTTGTGGTGTTGGTGGTTGCGATTGAGGTAGCAATGGTTTCATCTGTTGTTGCTCCGGTAATTGTAATGGTAGTGGTGATTGCGGTAGTTGTTGTTGTTGCTGTTGTTGCTGTTGTTGAATTTGTTGAATTTGTTGCTGCTTTATTTGCTGTTGATCTTGCTTTTGTTGTTGTTGTTGTTGCTGAAGTTGATCATAATTTCCACTTTCAGAAGGTGTAACATCAGAAACTGGCATGGTTGGTGATTCAAATAACTTATCTAATCCACTAATACTCACAGGTGTCAATCCTGTATTCTGTCTACTATCTAATGTGGTTGTTAATGGGCTAGAATGAGAAATATTATTATTTCCGTATTGAGTCTTAAATCCAGAACTGAAATCACCATTACTTGTGTTATTCACATCATTCACAGTATTTATAGAATTATTATTTTCAACCCTTTTAAAATTCTTCAATGTTGGAAATAAAGGTGGTGGTACTAACCCATTTGCAGCTGCATTCATAGATGTTGAGCGTTGTAATTTTACACCTCCTTCTTCAAATGATAGACCTTTTTGAATTTTTGAAGAAGTAATATTATTAATTGTAGAATTTGACTCTTCTTGTAATGAAGATTGTGCAATCGCTTTCTTAGTAGATGATTTACGCTTTCTTGGTTGTTGAGTTTTAGTAGTTGAAGCAACTGTATTTTTTGAAGTTTTGTTATTTGCAGCTCTGGTAGCAGCGGCACTACTCATTTGTGATAAAGATTGAGGTTTTAATGTATAACCATTATCAGATGCTATTTTTGAAGATAATGAACCTGTAGCTTCAAGCATTGCTAATGGAATACCATTAATTTCTGTAGGTTTTGACAATCCAGCCTTATAAGCAGATGCTTTAGCATTAGATATAGCTTGATCAGTAGGAACTAATGTTGTAATTGTAGTACCATTTGGAGTAGTTGTAGTAATAGCAGTAAAATCATCTTTTGTGATTTGATTATAAAAAGGTAATGGCAACGGTCTTTTCTTGTTGTTTAAGTTCTTATTTTTAACAGATGGAGTATTTGAAATATTATTTTTCGCTTCTTCAATAGTACGACGTCTAGCTTCATGAATATTCCAAACGAGATCATAAAAAAGGGAACCAGTTAAATGTGAACGCATTCTAACTATTATTCCTTCTGTATCAGTAAATAATTCAGGATGAGTTATAATAACAAAATTCAATTTCTCTAAAACTGTAGCAGTACGTGAAATATCATTTTCAACATCTTTCCAAGCAGCTAACATATTACGGAAAAGTCTATGAACAGTCACAATAGATTGTCTTGATGAATCTATGTATTTTGGTAATAAATATGGTGTAAGATGAAGTCTGAAAAGCACAAATGCTGCAGTTGTAACAGAATGACGAACATAAATTGGATATTCTGTTAATTGTTTCTTTTCTAATAATTTGGACATTATAGTAACAATTCTGGTTGCAGAAAGATAAGCAGTTGTAACATATTTAGTTTGATCTTCACTTGGTGTTTCAGGTAAAAATGAAAACAGGCAAACCATTAATTTAACATAAAGATAATAAATTTCAACAACTAAATCATCAATTTGTAATTTAAAAACCAACCTCTCTAATTCTCTTTCCATGATGTGTAAAGGCCCAGCACGATTAGCGGGATCCATTAAACCATCGGGACTAGAAACATTCAATCCCATAATATTCACTAATTTAGCTTGAAAAATTGCAAGTGAAATTAAACATCTGAAATTTTTAGGTAAAGTTGAATCAATTCTTGCACTTTCTAAAAGATAATCTGTTTGTAAACTTGGAGGTAAACCTAAATTTGAAGACCAAAATTGTTCACAAAAGAAAACGGCTAACCATGTACGACTTCTCCATTTTTCAGCATCTGGTAATGCAACTTGAGTTCTTGAAAATTCAGTCATAAATTTACCTCTATGTAAACCTAATTGTAAAGAAAGACTTTTAGCTAAACCAATGAATCTATAAGAACAATCATCTAAAACTTTTTGATTTGGAAGTGGCCATGTACCTAAAATTAATAAACTTTGAACAATATGTGTTGATCTTGGGGTTCTAATCCAACAAGTTTCAATTGCTAATTGTTTAATAAGCGAAGCAAATGAATTATAAAGATTTGGTTCTGGATCAGATAAACAAGCTGTTAACATAATTGTCCAAAATAATAATTGACTTTGTTGATATAATTCTATTGGATCGTTAGAAACCATTATTGGTAAATATGGTAAATAATTTGAGACAAATAATTTATGTAAAGTTTTTGCTTTTTCTAAACTAAGTTTAACATCACCTAAAATAAATTCTGAAATTTGAGTATTAGGAGATAATATATTTTGAGAAATAGATTTTGTATTAACTGGAGTAGTTAATTTTGTACCTTTAGATTGATTTTTATTAGTTGAATCATCCGTATCACCATGTGATGCTTCAAAATGAGCTGGAGATTCTGTTGCACTTCTTATTGCAGCTTCTAAAGCTGGATTTAAATCTGCTTTATTACTTGCAGAATCATTCAATAATGCTGTTGAATTAGATCTGCCATCTAAACTTAATAAAACTGGTTCTTTTTTTAAATGAGTTTTTACTACTAATGTTGGGGAAGAAGGGTCATTTTGTTCAGTTTGAGATAAAAAATCAGAATTCTCATTAATTGATTTTAATTGATTTGGAGCAGTTTTATGAAGTACTTTAGCTATTAAATTTTCATTTTTAGTAAGGAATTCAATTTTTGAACGTAATTCATCGACATCATTTCTTAAAGATTGGATTTGAGAACCCTTTTTTGGACGAAATTGAGGATCAATTTCACATTTTAAATTCATCCTTTGACAACGAGAACATGGATCGGGAAATTTTTCAGATGCATTACATTTAATTTTATGCTGTCGACAATGCGTACATGATGTAACAGGACGATGACCAGCAGAAGCATGTGATCCATTTTTATTTTTATTATCATTATCATCATCATCATCATTATTATCATTAGAAGAGTTATTAATCTGTTGTGATGATGAAGCTGTAGATCTTTTACGTCTCTTTCTAGTTGTGGGTTTTACTGTTTTTGTGGAATCTGTCTTTCTTTTATTAGGAGATGTATTGGATTTTGTTGTTTCTGTTAAAGATGCAACCGTTTTTGGTGATATCTCTTTAACATCTTTTGTTGCAGGTTGAATTTGCTTAGGAAATTTTGCTAATAAATAGTCAGATTCTTGATCCGTTATTTCCTTTTTAAATAATTGGTCACTCTGTTGTTGTTTATTAGACATATTTGTAGAATGATCTAGTAAAATTATAAATAAATCTGATTATGATTTAGATTAGAAGCAAAGAAAAAAAGGTCATATAAACATACATATATATCTATATCTATATGAATATGAATATTAATATGAGTACGATTATGTATTTGCTATTTGTTGATGGAATTAGTTATATCGATATTTAGATATTTAAATTTTCCTATGTGATGTAAATCCTTATTATATGGAGCTTCTAATAACAAAAAAAAGTTAATCCAAACCAATAGTATAGTTTAAAAGTAACTCTTATGTATTAGGTATATATATGTGTGTGAGTGTGTTAATTTATTATTTTAGATAAATACAGACATACATGTTTGGTATCTACAAATAGCATGGGAGTTTCGGAGGAAATCAGCATTGGGAGAGAAAGAAAAACATGAAAGAAAGGCGGTGCCCGCTGAGTGGAGAGGGAATTTTCAATTTTAAATGCATGTTGCATGAATATAGTGAATAGACAGATCGATTGATAAAGAAGGAGTACCGGGTAACTCTGCCAGGCATTTACATCGGGAGTATTTGGATTGGCGATTCGACTGAACAACACAAAGGTCATATCATATACTGTTAAAGCGTTAGAAGTTATACATATATGGTTAAGTAGTTATAGATATATAGATAATAAATAAATACGGGTAGGGAGGGGGGTTGGAGTCTCACCAGTAGACTTAAGCCTTGGTGAATCTTAAGTAAGGTTTAACTTGCTTGAATTCACCAAACTTAGCCTTAGCAGCTTCATTGGAGACAGAAGGTGGAATGATAACATCATCACCTAAGTTCCAGTTAACTGGGGTAACAACACCCTTAGCATCACCCTTTTGTAAAGAGTCAATGACTCTTAAAACTTCAGAAGTGTTTCTACCAACAGAAGCTGGATAAGTTAAAACTAATCTAATAGTCTTCTTTGGGTCAATGATAAAGACAGATCTAATAGTAGCAATTGGACCACCTGCTTGTAAAGATTTGAAACCATTTTCATCAACCATATCATATTTGTAAGCAACTTCTTTAGTTTCATCACCAATGATTGGGAAAGTGAATTTTTTACCACCAAGAACAACTTCTTCAATATCTTTAATCCAATCTTTATGGGATGGGATACCTTCTGCTGATAAACCAATTAATTTAACATTTCTAGCATCAAATTCTGGTTTTAATTGAGCAAAAGCACCTAATTCAGTAGTACAAACTGGAGTGAAATCAGCTGGATGGGAGAATAAAACACCCCAAGATTCACCTAAATATTGGTGGAAATCAATTTCACCAGCAGTAGTTGGAGCTTTGAAATTTGGAGCAACAGAACCAATTCTAATTCTTGGTTGAGAAGCAGCGTCGAAGGAAATAAATCTTCTTGAAGAAGCTTTTAAAGTAGAGTTTCTAATGATGGATCTTGCAAACATTGTGATGGATTGATTGATTACTAAGGGTAATTGATAGAAAGTGAAAGAGGGTAAAAAAACTTAAAAAGAACAAGAAGAAGTAAAAGAAAGAAATTATAAGAAGAAGAAACAGAAGTAGAAGAAGATGAAGAAGGGTGGTGGAAAGTACAAAGTAGCATAGATTCAAATATATTAAATTTTAAATGGTTATATTTTTTATTAATGTTAAATTGTTAAATGGTATAGAAATGGGAGTGGTAATAGGAAATGAAATGTAAACGTTTCGGAGTTATTGTGGAGAGAGAAGGACAAAGACAAGTTTCGCGGGCACACGTGACATTGCGCAATTTAAATATGATAAAAAATAAGAAGCCAATAAAAAAATAAAGTATAATTGTAAAAAAAAATAAAGCCCGCGACCGGGTTTGAACCAGTGACCAACAGATTTGCAATCTGCTGCTCTACCACTGAGCTACGCGTGCTTTGTTGACTTTAAAAAATTGTGGTTATTTTTGCTCCACTACTGTTGTCACCACAGCCGCACGTCGATCGACGTATTTTTGAGTATCTCAGCATTAACTTTTTTATTTTTTAATTATTGAAGTTTAATTGCCAAATTAGGAAATTTTGAACATCAGCTCTATTTTTTTTGAAAATTATGATTTTCTCATTTTTTTAATTTTTTAATTTTTATTTACTTTAAGAACTTGCTTAAAATTTTTAAATATTTTAAACGCTATGTTATTTACATTTAGTTTCTTTTTTTAACCCGACGGCTTACTAAATTATTAAATTATACATATTTATTTACATACACAAATTTATTTTTGTAAATGAATGTGTTTCTGCCTGTTCTATTATCAACGCCGCATTATCAGTATCACGCAGAGAAGGTAAAGCAATAAAAGAAGAAATAAACGTAGCGAATAGCTTTTTTTTAGTAATTCAGTGATAGGTTGGTTGGTAAGAGTTTTGTTGAATGATAATTAATTGATTAAAAAAAACAAGAAAAATGTAGAAAACTATGCAGAAAAAGAAAACAACTGAGAACAACAAACCAAATTCATTTTATTAAATTAAACTAAACGTATAATGTAGAAGAATCAACTTGCATAGTTGAACGTTGAGGATATTCCATATTATGGAATTCATCTTCTGTTCTAAAGTAATCATGCATCAAAGCTCTCTTTGCACTTATTCTTACTGCAGGATCATATGCTAACATTTGTTGTAAAAGATTGATACCATGTGAATCAAGTTTAGTAACAATACTGGCTAAATTTTGCTTTTTCCATTTAGGGAAAGTTTCCTTATAATCACTCATATATTCAACTTCAGGCCATACTTCTTTAGTTGGAGTACCTAATACTTTAAAAATTTTAAAAATTTGGTCAATTTCTGAATCACCAGAAAACAATGGTTTCCTTTGTGCCATTTCTGCAAAGATACAACCAATAGACCACATATCAACACCTGTTGAATATTGTTTACCACCTAATAAAATTTCTGGTGCACGATACCAAAGGGTAACAACTTCATGAGTATAAGCACGTAATGGGACACCAAATGCTCTTGCTAAACCAAAATCAGCAACTTTTAAACTACCTTCTTTATCAATTAATAAATTTTGTGGTTTTAAGTCTCTATGTAAAACACGATGTGAATGACAATAATATATACCTTTAACAAGTTGAATCATAAATTTTTTAACCATATTTTTACTCATACCTTGACCTTCAGGAATTGATTCCATATATTTTTTTAAATCCATATCTAAAAACTCAAAAACTAAATAAATTTTATTTGAATTAGAATGAACAATATCATAAAGTGCAACAATATTATGATCTCTTAATTCTTTTAATAATGAGATTTCTCTTATTGTAGTTGATGGAATACCTTCATCTTCGGATTCTAATCTAATTTTTTTTAAGGCAACTATTCTATTATTATGTTTAGTATCGATTGCTTTATAAACAACACCATATGTACCTTCACCGATTTTTTCTAGTTTATCGAAATCATTAACCTCCATGATTATATTATTATTATTTTATCTATTTATTTTATCTATTTATTTTGTTTATTGTTTATTTATGATAATGTGGGTATAAAGACGAAATATATAGAGTCTTCTTGATCGGTTGACTGTTGAGATAAAGAAGAAGAAGAAGAAGTAGACGGGAATATTGTAAAAATGGAAGTGAAAGGGCCAGCAAACAGTGAAAGTCGGGTATTATTCAGTTGTATGTTGTAAGCACCAGGTACCACCCCTTGCAAGATTGCTGGAATGTAAATGAAATGAAGTGAAATCATCAGCCTGGCGCCTGGCCGCTCAATCTCAAAACATAAACAAACGCAAAACGCAAAACGCAAAAACACAGCGATCGCATTAAGAGAATAAAGAAAAGAAAGAGAAAAGAGGAGGAACTGCCTAATCGGGAAATATGCTGATTGCTACACACTACACACTACACGTATATTTATGGTTTATGGTCTATGGTTCATGGATAAATAGATCTATAGATTATATTATAAACTAAACATATCTATAGTATATATATATATCTAGCCATCAGGACTGCTTCTTTTCAGCTTCTAAACGTGCCGCCTTCTTTAATGCCCTCTTTCTGATGCTGAGATGCATGTCCAAATTGATCTTATTCACAGTCTTAGAATAAACACCAATAAAGGTTTCAATACCCCAATGCATTAAAGCATGAGATGGATATGGTGTAATAGTAGCATATCTTTCTTGTGCACCAACACGTCTACCAATGTTCTTTAATGTAGAAGAAACAAATTGTTTTGGATTTGGAATTGAAAATGATGTTCTTTTAATCTTAGACATAGCAGATGTAACTAAATATGAGATAACTAATTCAACATCAACACCTTCTGGTTTCAATTCTCCAGCTAATGCACCAGACCAATTTTGTAAAAATGCTTTGGAACCAGAATATACACCTAATAAAGGACTTGGAATTAAACCAGCAAATGAACCCATTGTTAAAATTAAACCACGTATATTCTTTGATTTTCCTACATTTGAAACAATCAATGGAGCAACTACTTTGGTAACTTTCAAAGTGACAATGTTATTTAATGTTATTATACTCATCATTTCTTCATCTGTAGTATCTAAAAATGAAACAGGAATAGAATGTGATTGACCAACATTATTAATTAAAATAGTAACAGGTAAACCTTCTAATGCTTTAGAAAGTGCAACATAATTTTCTGGAGCATCTGTAGTTGCATCAAATGCAACAATCTTTGTTTGCTTTTTATATTTAGTTTGAATTTCTGTTGCTACAGTTTCTAATTTGGATTCTGTTCTAGATACTAATACAATATTAAACCCTTTCTTTGCAAGTTGAAATGCATATTCTTTACCAATACCATCAGAAGCACCAGTAATTACGGCCCAGTTACCCTTATTTGCTCCATATTTGGAAAAGTTGACACCAGGTAAAATATATGAATCAAAGATAATAGAAGCAAATGATAATGTAGTTGTAGTTAGCTTGAAAACTCCAATTGCAAATGCAATGAAAATAAAACCTTTTGTAATTGTGCAATCACAATCAGAGATATATTGTAAAATTCCACTCATAATGGTTGTATGATACTATATGGTTCTTATGAGTTAAATGAGCAGTGGAGAGAGAAACAAAGAAGAAGTGTTTATCATTAATCACCAACAACAGTTATTTTTCACCATATTGTGTTAAGTAGTGATGAGGGGAGACATAAAAAACGAGCACCGCCAAAGGCTGGAATTTCAGATTCTTCTTCTCGGTGCAATGTAAGTTTCTTTTATATTTACAGTTTACAGTCGAAATATATATGACGATTACAGAAGTAAGATAGTTTATATAACAGCCAGCGTATTTAAAAGAACCAGTAAGGCGATTTGACTTGCCAGCTTGTTTTGTTGGTGGGCCAGCAACTAAACTGAACTAGGGTACTTAACATCGGCCCAGCTCTATGGCATGTGGGTAAAACTTAAAACTCATAGCAAAAGCAGAAAGCTCAGGCAAGTGACTGAAACAGCTTTGCGGGGATGCAGAAGTGAGAAGTGTGTCAAATTTAAAAAGCTCAGCTTTCCTGCTCAGCGTTTTTGTTAACTTCTTCTTCTTTGCCTTATTTTCTTTTTTGCAACAATTTTTGAGATATAAACAGTTGGCTTCAGCAAAAATTGTCAAATCGTTTATCAAATAGTTATAATATAGAGTTCAGTAGGGAAGTGTCTAGAGAATCACTCTATACATATAGACAAACCGATATTCACGAGGTAGATAAAATGAACGCAGAACAGGAACGTAGTACAGACGTCCTTTTGGCATTGCAACAGATTGAAAACTCTTTTAGAACTCAAGCAGATGCAGTCACTCGATTAGGCGAGGAAGTAGCTGCAATGAGAAATGAGATGAAAGACAACTTCAATGTGGTCAATTATAGATTGAGTGTTTTGGAGAATGATGCTTTGGTTAGGTCTAAGCGTTCTACAATCAACCGTATTCCATTTGTTGTTGGGATTGGGCCGGATGATACTCTACCTCCAATAACAGATATTCACTCAATAAACAATATGAGTGAAGAAAATGTGGTGGTGTATCTTAGGGGGTATGACTGTGATCAGTTACCTCCTACACTTTTTGCGAGGAAGAGGAGACTTGCTCAGATGGTAGGGCTCAGTGACCATGAGCAACTTATCATACACCATTAGCAGTTTTTTATTATTTTGGGTTTTTTTCTTCGGTTACATGTATTTTTTTATTAAACTTAGTTTTCTTTGCTGTCTAATTTCATATTTCTTTTTAATTATCGTGGTTCTCTTTGGAAAGCTATTGTATAGAGATTTCTTTTCTATGCTTTTTAATACCTATCTTAATCATTTAGTTTCTTAAATTGAAGACTGCAAAGTATTATCTCTATTTGTCTTCGTAAAATTTGCAATCAAGGTAATATTTTCCCAACCGAACTAAAATATTAAAGATATTCTGAGTGAATTACTGAGCCTCCTCGCCTCTAACGACATAATTTTAGATTATTGGATTATTGTGTATTATTATTATTATCTTTGAGTTGAAAAATTGCATAGCACTCCAGCATCATGAATGCTAATGTGATTATCATAAATACAAAGATTATCATAAAGATAAACGAGATTATCATAAAGATAAACGAGATTATCATAAATACCAGTATGATCATCATCAATGCAAGTATCATGAATATATAGGCGAGATCATAATATAAATGCTACACACTTTAGACCGATATTCAAGCTCACCGATAATAAATTAATAGCAATGAGCTCTGAAATACAATAAGGTTAGGCATCTCTGTATTTATTTCCCATTTAATAGACGCTAATCATGCCTTTATAAAGATTAGAAAATCGTTATGTACATATCTCAAAAGCCAGCGTATACTACCATTATTTAGAAAACTGGTTTGTGAACAAACAAGCTGTCTTGTTAAATAAATAAAATAGTGTCCAAAAGTGAAAGCCGTCTTATAAAGAGAATAAACAATAAACATGTGTTCCGGGAAATAGGCCCACCAACAAAACAAACTGGCAAGTGGTTTAATAAGCTGGCGAGTCAAATCGCCTTACTGGTTCTTTTAAATACGCTGGCTGTTATATAAACTATATCTTACTTCTGTAATCGTGATACTTTATAGTTTATACAGCTTTTATTTACACATGATAATACTAAAAATAAAAATAATAATAATAATACAATACACAACATATACATATATACACAATTTTCATTACTAAATATCCAGATTCATTGATTCGAGCTTTTCTTCACCTATTCTAACACGTTCTTCTTCGGCCTTAAGGGCTCGATTGTAACGATTAATAGCAATCTCTAACTCGATACGTCGTGCACCAATATCCAATAGTCTATCATTGGCAGAATCAAGTTCATCAAAACATTTAGAAATACTCTTCTTTGCATCACCACTAACATGAATACGTTCAATCCAATGTTTTTCTTTAAATTCAGCATTTATTTTGTTTTCTTGATCTTGTTTTTGCTTTAATTCTTTTGCTTTTGCCTTTTCTTTTTCAACCTTTGCAGCTTCATCTTCTTCTCTACTTATACTTGTATTTGCATAACTTTCATCAACTGATGTATTAGACGCACGATGCGATGAATAATCATATGCATTATTATTATTACTCTTATTAGTTATATTGGTATCAGTACCTTCAAATCCTCTACCAATCCCAGCTTCAACACCATAATCTCTTTCATAATAATACTGACCAGAACTACCAGGTGGTATTGAATTATAAGAATCATATTCATAACCATTTCTTCCTCTTCCATAATATGATGGTACTACATTACTACCACCTCTATTTCCCCCTCTCCAACCCCCTCTTGAATTTCCCCTACCTCTACCTCTAAAACCTCTATATCTAGGTGATATTCCACCTCTTCCAAAACTAGTTGAATTATTATAATCTCCATATCCACTTTCCCATCCTTCACTACTATTACTACCAGTACTACTTGGAATCATTCGAGAATCATTATATCCATTCTCAATATTCTCATGACTTATATTCCCTAAACTTGAATCTGATGCATGTTGATCAACTGATGCAGCAGATGATGATGTAGGTGTTAACCCTGAATTATTATGACTACCACTATTTCCTATACTTCCATATGATCCATATGGTGCTGAATATCCATTTGAATTACCATAATGTCCACTAACATTAACATTGGCATTAGTATTACTATAACCATAACCACCCCCTCTTCCTCTATATCCTCCTCTTCCTCCACGAATAGGTGAACTATTATAGTATGAATCGTAGTATCCATATGAACCTTGTCCTGCAGATCCTTTAAATGACGATGAAGAACCACCCCTTGGTGGATATTTACTATTCATATGACCTCCTCTCATTGTTTCTCAAAGTATAATATGTAAGAAATTAAGCCTGTAATCGTTAACTATGTATGTACGTACTTAAACATTACAAAATGCAAAGAAATAGAGTGACTTGTTGTGCTTTATATTACTTTACTAGTCCTATTATTATTATTTATCAACATTAATTTGTCACTTTTCGCATGTCGTCTTTTTTTAAATATTTTTTTTTTAAATGAAACTCTCCAAATATTATTAAATGCGCCACAGATCACGCGCAGACACTAGCCACAAAGAGGCATGGCCAGTTTTGAGAAAAATACGTTTGAAGATGAATGCTAAAAGGTAGCAAAAATTGTTCAAAAAACGGCCTAATTTAGGAACTTCATACCCCTATAAAACCAAAAAGTCCCCCCTTGCCAGGGTAAACAAAGAATATCATTATGATCAGGAGCCAAATATTTACAGCATATCCAAAATTTGGGCAAATCCAACATATATTATGTGATATATGAAATATGATTAACTTTTAAGCGGAAATATGTAATTATTTTTTTGTAATCGTACACAGCTATAAAACAACAGAAAAAAGGAGAGAAAAATAAAAAATCATAATAAAAACAAAGCAAATGTATTAAATTAATTGTAAAAGTAAAATGTCATGAAATTTAAAGTTAAGAAGAATGTGTGAGTCTTTTACCTGGAACAAGTGCAAATATAACACTAAAAGCAGCAGCAACTGCACATATAACTGCCAATACAAAAAACGATCTTTTTCTAAGAACTTTCTTGACATATGGTTCTCGTATTGGAACAATACCACCAGGTGTTGCATTACTCTCAGCAAATCCAGCATAACATAAGAATGGATCAACTCTGTAAAATGCAGAAAAGAATAAATATGACATAAAGAAAAATGGTATAACTACAACAGCTCTTGTTGGTTTTGGTTGAAAATCCATAAATATAAGTGTATAACCTGTCCAAAATGCAGCTAATCCACAAATCATCGATCCCATTATTCTTAATAAAGCTGATTTCTTTGTGACATTTCTTAATGCAGTATTTCTAAGGAAATCCGGATATGCACTATACTCCATTGCTTTAAAAATATATTCTCTAGCAGCATCAAAAACTTCAGGATCATCTCTACCTTGTGTTTCTAATTCAAATTTAATATTATTGACAATTTCTTGTGGTAAATCTATTCGTTTTTCTGAATTTTCAGAAAAATAAGTATTGAGAATATTTCGTGTTGATTTTCTTAAAGATACACGACTTATAAGATGAGACTTTTCAAATGCTTTGCGATTTGGATCAAAATCCTCTTGAATTAAAGTTTCAACCATTTCTGGATTAATTCTTGACATTCTATAAGAAGATGAATTATTATTAGTACTACTAGTTAAATCAGGTTGTTGATTTAAACTCGTGTTTGATTGAAAATTTTGTGATTTTCTTTTAAGTTCATCAATCTTTGCATTTACTAAAAGATCACTGGTCCTTACATAATTCTCACCTCTAAGAAATGTAGATAATCTATGTGGATCTTCACCTTCAAGTAAATCATGTTTCATTAATAAATCTAACAGCATCGATGAAGATCTAGAATTTTTACTGCTGGCTTGAGAATTTCTAGTAGCACTTTTATTTGAATTATCATTTCCAGTAGAATTTGTACGCTTCAAAGAATATCTTGTTTGTGGAGGTTCAATTTCACCGATTGGTTCTGATTGATGTGTTTCTTGTTTTGCATTAACAGAATCTCTATTTAAAACATTTGTAACAATATCAGCTTGTCTCAGTCTTGAATTTGCAAGCAAAGAATCTCTTAAACCTTTAACATAAACTTTACATAAATTTATATGTTGAACAGTATCAATCCAAAAATCAATATAATCAACTGAATTTTGTTCATCTCTCATATAAACATAAAAAGACCATAAATCTAAAGGTGATTGAGTTTTCTTATTTAATATTTCAAATAGTGTTGGCCATCTATCACGCGTACTTGTATCAGGCTCAGAAGTGAAATTTTGCAGTTTCCCTGTTTGCTTTTCAAGATCATTTAATGCATCATAATAATCTTGTAAATCAGTTACTGTTGCTAACTTAGATTTGATGATATTAGTAGTATCTTTATCCATTAATTCTTGTTGTGAATGTGCCTCTGGATCATCTGCAGACATCTTTAATGAGTATTTAACAATGAAAATGAATGGTTCAAGCAGAGATGTGTTATTTGTTCCTGTCAGTAATTGTAGAGCAGAATCAAAGACCAAAGAACAAATCACCGAACGTATCCTGTGTCCTGTGTTCTGAAGGTAGTGAACATTGTGAACATGGTGGGTACCAGTACTTTTTAGAACAAAAAATCCGGGCGCAGGCCAAGCACCAAGCAACATTTATTCACCATTATTTATTTATTTACTCTTGCCTGTTAGAGGAAATTCGGGAATTTTGCATTTTGAAATTTCACAGAGCAGGGTGCACACACCACAGTTTGCGTGTCGCGTTTGGAACCTGAGAGCTGAGAGCTGAGACGGGGACATTTTGAATTTCCCAATTGGGAAAGATAGGGATGTTGGTTTGTAACATGGAAATGGAAATGGAATCAGATACCATCTATATAAGTAGCTGAATGTCTGCTCTTTTCTATTTGGAATGCTTTACTACAATACTTTTTGATATTTGTTTTACTGTTCTCTTTTATTTTTATTGGCTTTTTTTTGTCCCTTTTGAGACAACTGCTGCTCCTTTGCTAAGTGATTTGAGTAACTTTAAACTTAATCTTTTAATCTTTAATAAACTTAAACTTCAAATATAATTTAATAAAATGCCTGTTGAACTTTTAATGAGACCGGTAATGAGACCAATAATCTTCGCCAAATCAGCATTGATTTCTTTACATCGTCGTTCATCACGTTATGTTCCACATTATATAGATTTGGATGAGTCAAAATGTTCTGAATATGCATATAGAAAAAGATTTGGTACTGGTTCTAAAATTTGGGATGTCTACGATACAAAAGCTGAAGGTTCTGGTCCAATGGGCCCAACTTCTCAAAATGATTCCTTATTTTGGTTTAGTAGATCAAGAGCCGTTAAAGGTGCTTACAAAATGTATTCATCACAAATTAGAAATACAGGTCCAAAAGATGAAGATGAACCTGTTGCTACATGTAGAGCTGGTATTAGATCCAATGTATTATTAATTAGAGCTCCATCTGCCCCAGTTTCTGAATTAGGTTGGCATTCAATTAATCACAAGGTTGATGCTCTTGATGCTTACAAAATGTTCACTCTTGCCGATGGTAATACATATCAATGGACAACAGAGGGTAAATTTTTAGAAAAAGTTAAAAATCTTGGTGAGAAAGAATCTGAAGTAAGAGAAAGAATTGGTAGAGTCATCCCAGCTGGTAATGTTGGTTTTAACTTAATTGTTGATGAAACAAAGATTCCAAGAGAAATTGCATTATGTACTGCACTTTGTTCTTGGGTTGATCAATGGAATACTAATTTAGCATTTGGTGGTATTTACTATGCTAGACAACCATTCCATGCCAGCTGGAAAAGAGACTAGAAATATTTCATTATGATTTATATCTATGTATTTTCAATGAAATTAAAGAAATTATGTTCATTTCTGTAAGATCAATTTGGTGTTTTTTTCATATTTTCACATTTCTGATTTCTGATTTCTGATTTTTGATTTCTGATTTCAACCTTTAATTTTTTTAATTCCTTAATATCTTGATTGATTTCTGATATCACTTCAATTCCTTTTATATTTCAATTTCAATTTCAATTTCAATTTTATCAAGAATAATTTCTTTTAAATATATATATTTCATTTTATCATAACACTTATCACGACACACCAAGTAACGCGTTGAAACCGTATCTTTATAGCTTATTCTTTATATTTAATAGTTCCTATATATAGTTTATAGTTCATATAGTTTATAGTTTATAGTTTATAATTTATAGTTTATAGTTTATAGCATAAACAGTTGAAACCTTTGCACTGGATGTAGTGTGTGTTGATTATTGACGTCAGAAGTCTCCGTTCTCCGTAAACGCCAGCACCGAATGACGAATTTGCGCTGCATGATAAATGATTTATTAAGATAAATGATGATTGATAATAGAAAACCGGAAACTCGCTAAAACTATCGATTTATGTGATTCTCTTCTGCGTTTAGAGGTTAAAGGTTAGAGATTAATGGGATGAAACGTTTGCAACTAGACAAACCACAATATAAAATATGACCTTTCAAGAACTTAATTATATATATATATGGCGGTAGTGTGAAGTTAAATGTGGGGAACATAAATATATGTAATATGGAACAGAAAAGAAACTTAAACTTCCATAATCATACAGCAGTTGTTAAGCAATATAGGGTGAAAAATGAAAAATTATCAGTTTGACTTATAACTTATAACTTAGCAGTTAGCAGTTAGCAGTCAGCATAATCAAAAATCCGGCGAGTCATACTTTACCGCGGTACGGAAATTGCCTTTTTCAGAAGGTCCTTCTTAAACAAGTAATACCGGAAACCGCGGATTGAGTCACAAAATTTGTCCATCTTGGAGTTTTATTGAAGTTGCAAGTTATTGGAAGTTGGAGCTGTTGAAAAAATTTGCAGCATGGTTGAAAAAAATATACATAAGACTTTTCTTTTGCTTATGTTCTTTCTCTTCAACTACTTTCTTCTTTTGCTTTCTTGAATATTTTCCTTCTTCACAGATTTGCTAATTGAATTGTCCTGTGTATATATCTAATTCTCGAATATTGAACCCGTGTTCGGATTAGCTATTTGTTAATTATACTTTTTTACAAAGAGGAAATAAATAAAGAAAAAGAAACAACAAGATCAACTAAATTAAGCAACACTCCAAATAATAATATATAATATTCAAGATGTCTGCAAGAATCTTAAACTTTTCTTCAGTCAAAAATATGACTAGATTCTTTGGCTTGAAATCTTCATTAAAGAAACAAGTCAGATTCTCTTCCACATATGAAGGTGGTGATATAATGAAAAAATTCCATGATGATAATGGTTTAAACCTTGTCGATGTTAATAAAGTTTTAGTCATTGGTTCTGGTGGTTTATCCATTGGTCAAGCTGGTGAATTTGATTACTCTGGTTCTCAAGCTATCAAAGCATTAAAAGAGGAAAATAAAAAATCTATATTGATAAATCCAAATATTGCAACCAATCAAACTTCTCATGCATTAGCAGATGAAGTGTATTATTTACCTGTTACTCCAGAATATATTACTTATATTATTGAACGTGAGAAACCAGATGGTATATTGTTAACTTTTGGTGGTCAAACTGGTTTAAATGTTGGTGTTCAATTAGATAAATTAGGTATTTTAAAGAAATATGGTGTTAAAGTTTTAGGTACCCCAATCAAAACATTAGAAACTTCAGAAGATAGAGATCTATTTGCCCAAGCTTTAAAAGAAATTAATATTCCAATTGCTGAATCTATCGCAGTTAATACAGTTGATGATGCTCTTGCAGCAGCAGAAAAAGTTGGTTATCCAATTATTGTTAGATCTGCTTACGCTCTTGGTGGTTTAGGTTCTGGTTTTGCTAATAACGAATCTGAATTAAGAAATTTATCTGCTCAATCATTATCTCTTGCACCACAAATTTTAGTTGAAAAATCATTAAAAGGTTGGAAAGAAGTTGAATATGAAGTTGTTAGAGATAGATGTGATAATTGTATTACCGTTTGTAATATGGAAAATTTTGATCCCTTAGGTATACATACAGGTGATTCTATTGTTGTTGCACCATCTCAAACTTTATCAGATGAAGAATATCATATGTTAAGATCAGCTGCTATTAAAATTATTAGACATTTGGGTGTTGTTGGTGAATGTAATGTTCAATATTGTTTACAACCAGATGGTTTAGATTATAGAGTTATTGAAGTTAATGCTAGATTATCTAGATCTTCCGCTTTAGCTTCAAAGGCAACAGGTTATCCATTAGCTTATACTGCTGCTAAGATCGGTCTTGGTTATACTTTACCACAATTACCAAACCCAGTTACTAAGTCAACTTCTGCAAATTTTGAACCATCACTTGATTATATTGTTACTAAGATTCCAAGATGGGATTTAGCTAAATTTCAACATGTTAAAAGAGATATTGGTTCTGCAATGAAATCTGTTGGTGAAGTTATGGCTATTGGTAGAGTTTTTGAAGAATCATTCCAAAAGGCAATTAGACAAGTTGATCCATCTTTTATTGGTTTCCAAGGTGACAAATTTGATGATTTAGATGATGTTTTAGCAAACCCAACTGATAGAAGATGGTTAGCTGTTGGTCAAGCTTTATTACATGAAGGTTATTCTGTTGATAAAGTTCATGAACTTTCAAAGATTGATAAGTGGTTCTTATACAAATTGATGAATATTGTTAATATGCAAAAAGAATTAGAAGGTCTAGGATCAATTGAAAATATTACAAAAGATGTTATGTCTAGATCAAAGAAACTTGGTTTTTCAGACAAGCAAATTGCATTAGCTGTTAAATCTGATGAATTATCTGTTAGAGCATTAAGAAAGGGTTACGGAATTACTCCATTTGTTAAGAGAATTGATACTTTAGCTGCTGAATTCCCAGCTTCAACTAACTATCTTTACACTACATATAACGCTTCATGTCATGATGTTGAATTCACTGAACAAGGTACCATGGTTTTAGGTTCTGGTGTTTATAGAATTGGTTCTTCTGTTGAATTTGATTGGTGTGCTGTTTCTACTGCAAGAGCTTTAAGAAAAGTAGGTAAGAAGACCGTTATGATTAATTATAACCCAGAAACTGTTTCTACCGATTTTGATGAAGTTGATAGATTATATTTTGAAGAATTATCATTCGAAAGAGTTATGGATATTTATGAATTAGAAAACTCTGAAGGTGTTGTTGTTTCCGTTGGTGGTCAATTACCTCAAAATATTGCATTGAAATTACAAAATAATGGTGCAAAGATTCTTGGTACTAATCCAGAAGATATTGATAAGGCTGAAGATAGACATAAATTTTCATCTATTTTAGATACTATTGGTATTGATCAACCAGAATGGAAGGAATTAACTTCTGTTAAGGCTGCTGAAGATTTTGCTGATAAGGTCGGTTTCCCAGTTTTAGTTAGACCATCATATGTTTTATCTGGTGCAGCTATGTCTGTTATTAGATCCAAATCTGAATTAGAAAGTAAATTATTGAATGCTGCCGAAGTTTCTTCTGAACATCCAGTTGTTATTTCCAAATTTATTGAAGGTGCTCAAGAAATTGATATTGATGCTGTTGCTTCTGATGGTAAAGTTATTGTTCATGCTGTTTCTGAACATGTTGAAAATGCTGGTGTTCATTCAGGTGATGCTACTTTAGTTTTACCACCACAGGATCTTGATGAAAACATTATGAACAGATTAAAGGAAATTGCTGATAAGGTTGCTTATGCATGGAAAATCACTGGTCCATTTAACATGCAAATTATTAAGGCTGAAAATGCAACTACTGGTATTCCAGATTTAAAGGTTATTGAATGTAATATTAGAGCTTCCAGATCTTTCCCATTTGTTTCTAAGGTTTTAGGTATTAATTTTATTGAAGTTGCTGCTAAGGCATTATTAAAGGATCCAAGTTTAAAACCAATTGATTTAATGTCTAAGAAGTATGATTATGTTGCAACTAAGGTTCCTCAATTTTCATTTACTAGATTAGCTGGTGCTGATCCATTTTTAGGTGTTGAAATGTCATCTACTGGTGAAATTGCATGTTTTGGTTCTGATTTAATTGAAGCTTACTGGACTACTATTCAAGCTACTATGAACTTCCATTTACCATTACCACCATCTGGTATTTTATTCGGTGGTGATATTAACAAGGAATATCTTGGTGTTGTTGCTAACAAATTAGAAAACATTGGTTACAAATATTATACTGCTTCTGAAAAAGTTGCTGAATACTTGAGAAAACACACCAAGAATGAAATTGAAGTTATCAATTTCCCAAAGACTAACAAGAGAGAATTAAGAGAAGTTTTCCAAAAATACAATATCAAGGGTGTTTTCAACTTAGCTAAAGCAAGAGCCGAATCTCTTGAAGATGAAGATTACATTATGAGAAGAAATGCAATTGACTTTGCAATTCCATTATTCAATGAACCACAAACTTCTATGTTATTTGCTGAATGTTTGAAAGAGAAACTTCCAGCTAGACTTGCTGATCTTGCTAAATCTGAGGTTGTCATTCCTCATGAAGTTAGAAGATGGAGTGAATTCATTGGTGGTAAACCAGTGTAAATTAATTTATAAAAGTAATTTCTACGACTATTTAAAACATAAATAAAAAAAAAATATGTATACAGCTTTTTAATGAAATAATATCAGTTGAATTTTTAATGAAGTCTGATTTCTATCAGATCTTTCACATGAATTTCTCGCGCTTCATTTGTATAAACTGCCTATTTGGGGAATAATTTATGTGTTCTGATAAAAAAAAAACATAGACCAGATCATAAGACATAAAAACAAGTACGAATTTATGAGAATTCAATGACCATTGTATCATAGTCTGTAAAATTCTTTGAATTTAGAAACTTTTTGATTTTTCATCCCTAATTTGGTAATTTGGATCACTATCAAAGCACTGTTTTACGGAATAAGATGATCAACAGAGTATGAATCACAGGACACTTTATAATTTATTACACTTTAAGTTTTATCCTAATTAAAATAAAATTATAAAAGAAGAGCAACTTTCCAACTTTTGGAATTACTTTCATTTCCCCTTCCTATCACTTCTTTTTTCTCGTTTCTTCTAAATCTCTTTTACTTCTTCTTCTTATCTTTTTCCTTTCTTTCTTTCTCTATCTTTAACCAATTTGTGCTTAAAGTTATCACTAAATTTAAAAACCAAAAAAACTAAAAAACTAAAAAACTAAAAATTTAAATTTTATTAAAAAATGAGATCTTCTTTCGAAATTACTTCAATTACTCAATTTAATAAGCCATTAGCATTAGCTGAATATTATATCAGCAAAATTGATAAGGTTTCTAATCATCATTCTAACATTATTTTAGTTGAATTATTAACTGAAAAGAAATCCGATAATGTTAATATCAAGGGCAAAGGCGAAGGCACAGTCCATAGAAACATTGATGAAATTTTAGCCTCTTCATATTCTGTTAATTTTTTTAAAAATAATATGATCATGCTAATGTATGATTATAAATTACATGGTCCAATTTATGCTACTGATATTAAAATGTTTCATCATCAACCTGTTGTTTGTGCTGGTTTAATTGAAGCTGCACCAATTTCAAAAATTAATTTATCTTCTGACACTACTTCTTGGATGGAATATATTGAAACTTTTGGTATTGATTTAATGTTTATTAGAGAAGTTGAAGAACATAAGTATGATGCTTATGATTTAGCTTGGTTATTTGCACCTGCTAAAATCATTATTGATGAACATTCTTGGGTTGAAGTTGTTGATTCATTTGATATTGATTTAATGTTTGTTAGAGATGTTGAAGAGCATAAGTATGATGCTTATGATTTAGCTTGGTTATTTGAACCACATGTTGAAATCATTGAAGAAGCGGAAGAAGATTATGAAGACTGTGATTTATCATGGTTATGCCCTATTGAAGTTGAAGAAGTTACTGAAGTTGATGATTATGAAGACTGTAACTTATCATGGCTATTTCCTACTGAAGAGGAAGAACAAGAAGATGTTGTTAATGGAATTTGTTCATACTTATTGTGGGAAATTTCATCCGATGAAGAATCTGATAAGAATTTAGAAGATATTATTTTTGATGATGCCATTACTAGTAATTCTATTGATAACAATGAAACTGACCCTGAAACCGAAGAAGAAATTGATGAAATTAGAGGTGGTGTTAAGGTAGTTTTAGATGCAAAGAGTGTTGTTGTTGATGTTCCAGCTGAAGATGTTGAAGAAGAAGAAGATTGTGAGGCAATCTCCCGAATTTACAAGTTTCTCACTGAGACCACTATCCATTTATTAAGATGGTTGTCCTTGTTGTGAGATGTTCCTACCGTTGAAAGTGATACTTTCCTTTTTAGCCTTTGTATTGTGTTTCCTGCATTTCCCAGATGCCAGCTGTATAACTGCACTGTATAGCCTGTGTAATCTAACAAAAAAAAATAAAAACAAAATAAAACATAAAACAGAAAACCAAAACCACCGCTCTCCGCTCTCAGGCAGGTGGCGAGTGGCGAGTGGCAAATTAACTGCTGCTACTGCTACTGCTACACATACGCAATTCCTGTTTCTGCAGAGACTGATTGCTCGATATACTCCAAACTAGACGTATACTCTATTTTGTACGTCCACACTGACACTTACTTATTTCTGTCACACAACAGCATTGTCTACCGGGATAATATCTCACAATACAGCATATAGCAGCTACCCACAATTAGTATTAACATTATCTTAGGTCCCATCATCAACCCCCCAGAAACAACCTACAGAAGATACAATATAATACGTCATTGCTTTTTTTTCGAACTTTATATATATATTACTGTAATTATCTAAATTATCTGTCATCTGTCTATTACAAATTAGTTTAATAGATTATCCAATTTCTCAATATAAAATACATTCTTTTTAAAAAAAAAACATTTAACATGGGAATTTGTGGGTCAAAAGATCCATCTAAATCATCAGCAACTAAATCATCCAATATCAATAGCAATGCTAGAAACTCATCCGGAAACAATTCAAATAATAATAATAAAAACAGCAAAAATGATGATAGTGTAACAGATACAAGTAAAGAAAGCTCACATGAAAAAGTACCAATGATATCTAACGATTCTAATGTAATTAATACAGAACAACAAACTCAAATTCAATCTCAACAGCGTCAGTCATCAATATCTTCATCATCTAAACTTCAAAAAAAGCAAACACTTCAAACAGTTACTGAAAATGTTGAATCAAAATTAAAAAAGAGACCAAGAACTCAAGCAAAAATTTTATTATTAGGTGCTGGTGAATCTGGTAAATCAACAATTTTAAAACAAATTAAAATAATTCATCAAAATGGTTTTACAAATAGTGAAAAATTAGATTATAAACCTTTTGTTTTTCAAAATATTTGTGAATCTGCTCAATGTATTATTAAAGCTTTAAAACAATATAATTTAATATCTGAAGTTGTTAATGTTAAATCTGATGATTTAGAATTTATGTTAAATTATATTGTTCCATTTGATGCTGCTGATGATAATGAACCATTTAATCCTAAGGTTGCAGATATAATTGAAAATTTAGTTTCAGATCCAGTTGTTGAAGAACTTAATTCAAATCCTGAATATGAATTTTATATTTTAGATTCTGCAAATTATTTTTTTAATAATTTAAAAAGAATTAGAGATTCAGATTATTTACCTGATATAACTGATATTTTACGTACTAGAAAACAAACTAGTGGTATATTTGATACAAAATTTCAAATGGAAGATTTAGATATTCATCTTTATGATGTTGGTGGTCAAAGATCAGAAAGGAAAAAATGGATTCATTGTTTTGATAATGTAACTGCAATAATTTTTTGTGTTGCATTAAGTGAATATGATCAAACATTACTTGAATCACCAACAAAAAATAGATTGGAAGAATCATTAAATTTATTTGAATCTGTTGTAAATTCAATGTGGTTTAGAAGAAGTGCAGTTATTTTATGTCTTAATAAAATTGATGTATTTATTGATAAATTACCAAATTCTCCAATGGAAAAATATTTCCCAGATTATGTTGGAGGTGCTAATGTGAATAAAGCAGTTAAATATATACTTTGGAGGTTTAAACAGCTTAATAGAGCTAATTTAAATTTAGTTCCTTATGTTACACAAGCAACAGACACTAATAACATTAAACTTGCTTTTGCAATTGTACAAGAGACTATTCTTCATAATAATTTGGTGGATAGCGGTATCATCAACGGATGACGATGTATATTACCTTCTATTCGATTCTATTCTATATATATATAACAATGTGTACTTTTTAAATCTAATAACAACCCGAGTCCGGAGTACCCGCCCATGATCTGTATCTACCTATCTATCTATCATCTATCTACCACCTATCTATTTCTCTTATTTGCTTATTCTTGCGCGGTATCCGTGTCCCGTCTCCCGTCTCTACCGAGCGTATCCACATCGCACATCCCCAGCTTTTCATTGTGTCTCTTATAATTTATAATGAGCATGGTTAAAACACGGGGTCCTGCAGTTTGTGTGGGAACAGCACCTTTCTTTTTTCTGACATTATCAGAAACACATCCCTTCAATTGCCACTTTCACACAAGTTGATGCCATTATTGAATCCAAAATCAAAATCAAAATCAAAATCAATTCACTCAGTTTGGAAATAAAACATTCAGTTTATTTCTTTAAATAAATATACAAATTATACAGCAAACTAAATCATGTTTGAATATATAAAATATTTTGTATTTTTTTATTTAGGATTTTATATCCTAATTCATATTCTTTTACATGGTAAAGTCACAATTGGTTTCATATCATGGATGAATTTAATTAATGTTCGAATTAATCTTAAAAAATTTAAAATTTCAATTGGTTCAGTATCTTTACAAATTCGTCCAACTTATTATTTACATAGAAAAAAATTAAAAGCCACTCATCACGATGGTTTAATAGTTATTCATTTTTTTAAATTGCATATAACTTTACTTGATAATGAAGAAGAAAAAGAAGAAATAAAAGTAAATCCTTCAATTAAAAAGGAAATGAGAGCAGAAAATGATGATATTAATAAAAATCAAGATAAACCTCATTTTGAAAAATGTATTCATATTTTACAGTATATTAGATATATTTTACCATTAACAATTGTTATGCATAATTTATCAATTGAAAAAGATGAAAAATTTATTAAATTTGAAACTTTATCAACTTCATTTAATTGTAATCTAGAAACAAATAAACATACAAAGGAAAGAGAATTAAAAAATTCAGTTCATTTAAGTTTTTCAAATTTATTAACTACTAATAGTAAAATGATTAAAGATTTAAAATGGACTATTGTTGGTGCAACTCCAGTTTTAAGTGTTTGCTCTCTAAAATTTTCAAAATTAATATCTTCTTGTGTTGCTCATGGTATTAATATTAATTTAGATGAATTAAAACAATTATTTGAACATTTTAAACCAAAGAAATCATTAAAATCTTCTTCTAATAACAATGATAACAATAATTTACCTATTAAAAAGAAGTCAACATCAAATATTGAAGATTTTTTCTCAAAAATTGATAAAAATGATATTTATTTTGCATTTGATGAAACTCAAATTGAATCAAGTGATTTAAAAATTAATGTTAAAAATATGGTTTATTCTCTTAATAGTGCTGAAAAGAAAGATATTGTTTATAGAAAATATTCAAGTACACAATTGTATAAACTGACAATGAATTTATCAGGTTTAAATGTTTTTATTAATTCATTAAAAAATTCAAAATTTCATGTTGAATTTTTTAATTTTTTTAGTATATGGGATTTAAAATCTATATTATATTCTGTTAAAAATATTCATAATTCTGATTTAATTAAAGAATTTACTCATGATGATTCTTTTATTGCTAGAAGCTTTTTAACAATTACAAATACAACTTTTTTTACAAGTATTGATGATTTAATTTTAATGAAAAAGATGAAATTAGAAAAGAGATTGAATAATTTAAAGAAGAAAGCAAAAGATATTGAGGTTGTTTTAAAACCAATTGAAAAAAAATCAGATACTAATACTGATGATGATGGAAATAAATCAAATTCTACATTAGAAAATATTTTACGTCTTACTCATAAATTACGTACTAGAGCACAATTATTAACATCAATGGTTCAAATTGATCTTAGTGATTCTATTAATTGTCAATTTTTAATTGATGATATTTTAATAGATTCTTCACTGACTGATAATTTATCATCTCTGTTTGAAATGGATAATTATTTACAACCAACAAAATCTATTTTTCTTGCAATTAGAAATGTTCAATTTTCAGTTATTGAAAATATTATAGTTCATAAATTACTTGTAATTGATTTGTTTGATGCATCTTTTTCAATCGCTGTTAATGATAAATTTATTGTTATTGATTCAATTACATTATATACTCATCATTTTGAAATATTAGCTGAAAATATTGAAATTTTTAAAAAATTAGCATTAATTGCAAATCAAGTTGTTAATAGAAAGGAAATAATAACTGAAAATGCTTTAATAAGAGAAATTTATCAACTTGAAAATGAAAAAATTATTTCTATTCCTGATAATAATTCAACAAAACCAAGAAGAGATTCATTATTTCCTCGTTTTATTAATAATTTTAAATGTATTATTCATAGAATTACAATTACTGCATGTTTTAAAAATCCTGTTAAATATTGGGATGGTGAAGATCAATCTGATATTAACAATTTTAAACGTGGTATTACATTTTCATTATTAGAATTTCATTTTAATCATGATAATACTGTTGAAATTCCTGTATCAGTTATTAAACTAGCTGATTTTAAATTATTATTAAATAGAGATTATGATAATGAAAGAAAAGAGAAAAATTTTATTTCAATTATTAGTCTTCAAAAAACTTGCTTTAGATATACTTATATTAATAATAGATTATCTGTTATGTTACCACTTCTTGATATTACATTATCTGTTGAAGTATTATGGACAATTATGTTTATTCTTACTGTTTTAAAATCTCTTAAAGGTAGGAAAGAATATATTGTTGATAATAATATTGAACCTATTAATTTAAAACCAAAGAAAAAAAAATCAAATTATCCATTACATTTATTAATTGCATTTCCATTAATTATGTTGAGATTAAAATTACCATCTGATGTTGAAATAGCTTTTGAAATTGATTCTTTACAATTTACTAGTTTACCTTCAGTTAATAAATATAATGATATTAAATTTAAAGTATTTAGAATTTATGGTCAAAATGCACATGCTGAACATTTTTGGGCTTTACTGGCAATTGTCTCTAATGCACATTTTAAGATTACTCCAAAGGCTTTATTAGAAAATAATGAGCCTGAAATTTCTGTTGATTGTGATGATATTAGAATTGAAATTCCTTATGAATATATTTTTTACAAAACATTTGATAATTTAAAAGCATTTTTCAAATCAATTAAAAAATTAAAGCTTAATTTCCATGATTTAATGTTTATTGAAGATACACAGAAAGATTTTAAAGTTGATGTTATTATGCCAAGTTTAGTTAGTTCACCCCCTAGATTACCAAAAATTCATATTGTAAGTAAAAGAATTCTGTATTGTAATCATGATGATCCGTTTGAAGAAGAATTAACTGCATTTTTAATGTTGGGTAGAATGGAACAACAAGTTAGATTATCTAAATTAAAAGCATTTGAAAAATATGAAACTAATATGTTACATGAACTTGAAGAAAAATATAAACATTCAATAAAATTTATTGATGGTATTGCTCAAATACCAAGTACTATTAAAATTGGTATTCAAGGTAATTTGCCATCTCCTAATAGATCATTTGAAATGAAAAAATCATTCTCTACTAGTTTATTATCTCCAATTCAAATGAATAGAAAATTTTCAAGTTCTGTTAGTAATGGACGTTCAAGATTAGCAAATGAAGTATTAACGGATGATTGTGATGCTTGGTTAAATTATCAAAGAGAATATCATACATCAATTCAAATTCCTAAAAATAGATTAAATGCTAATATTAGTAAATCTTGGATTACTAGAGTGAAAACATCAGCTAGAATGAAAAAGAAAATGATTAATACAGAAACTAATATTCAATCTGATCCAAAAATTCGTAAAGAATTTCTTAAAAAATTTCCTGTTGTTGTCGAAGGTAATTGTCAACCATTATTTGGATTTGTTGTAATTGATGCAGTATTAGATTTAGATGAACCTGAATTTGGTTTGGAGAATTATCCTGATTTTATACATAGAGTTGCAGGTGGTGTTCCAAAAGATATGGTTTATGGTATTTTAGTTCCCATGAATCTAAAATTATGGTGTAGTTCAATGAAAGTCCAAATTAAAGATTATCCATTACCTTTAGTTGGATTTGGGGGTGGTAAAGATGATGGACCAGAAACTGTAAAATTTGAAGGTGATATGATCATTTGTGAACAAAAATACACACCTGATGAAATTCGTTATAATTTTGTTCCTTGTGTTCCACAATATAATGATGTTAGAAAAAGAGATTCATTATATGCATTTCATATTGCACGTACTATGACAAATGTCAAGTTTATTTCTGATCTTAATGTATTTGTTGATTCAACTAGAGCTGCAGCAGTATCATGGGCACCATCATTACAACCTGGTATGAGCTATGCATTTAATAGTTTTGATTTGTTATCTAAACCTCCACTTGATATCTCATCAAAAATTGGATTTTGGGATAAAATGCCACTTCTAGTTCCATCCAAATTTACATTTCATTTGAAAAATGGTATTGCATTATTTATTAAAGCAAGTCAATCACCTTATCATTTGATAGGTAAAAATGCGGGTTTTGTATTTAAATGGGATAAAGATGTTAAAGTATCTGTTAATAGTAAAGGTGTACCAGAAGATTTCTTAATTGTTGAAAGTCAAGTATTTGAAATTGGTATTCCTATTTTTGATCCTACATATGTTTCAAGTTTATTGAGTTATGGAATGGGTACTGCATTAGATTACAAGATTTCAAAAGTTATATTAAAATTAACTAGTAAACCAATTATTTGGAAACTTGGTTTCTTATTTGAAAGAAATATGAATAATGAGGTACATGCAAAACCTGGTTCTGTTGAACGTAGTAAACGTTTTAGACCACATTGGGATATTCATTTGAGAAATCCAGATTCATTCACTAATGAAGAAGAACGTGATTCATGGGATTCATATGAAGGTTGGAGAAGTGATTATATTTATTTGGCTGTTAGCTTATATTCTCGTGATGATAATAAATGTAAAGAGTTACCACAAACTACACTTGGATCTGCATTTAACTCACTATATTTAACACCAATGGCGATGTTATATTTTTTCTTTTGGTGGAACTCATTTAAGTCTAGTTTAGGTCTTCCAATTAAAGCAGGTCATATGTTCAAAAATAAGTTTTTAAGTGATGCTAAATCTCCAAAGTTTGGTGCTAGTATTTTTGGTTTAACTTATACAGTTGATTTATCACCATTGTATTTAACTCATGTCTATCAACACTCATCTATGAGTCAAAGTGGTAGTAAGGTTGCATTTACTGGTTTGAAATGTTTTGTTAAATCTTTTACTATGGATCTTCATCAGTGTCGAAGGGAGGTCACATTATTAGATAGTAAAACAAATTCTGTTATGAAGGAATATGTCTTAAAAATGGATAAAGGTATTGTTGATTTTGTTGATGCTGATTTAAGAATCTTGACTGCTATATTTAATCAAACATCAGCCACTGGTATGCTAGTTAAACAGTTAGGTCTTGATAAAAGTAATACACGTTTTAGTGATTCTGATACTACTTCATCTGGAAGTGAAGATTATATGGATAGAGTATGGTATGATCATAATGACTTTGTTGAACTTGAAGCTCAATCGGTTCCTGATGAGGAACCAAAATGGAAAGTTTATGAATTTGCATCATCACCTAGATTTTATTATGTTAGAGATGCAAATAATGCTCAACTTGATTATCCATTTGATTTAATTGAAACTCAAACGCATAACTGTCAACTTGGAAAGAGAGATTTAACACATGCCGCATCGCATCTAGTTGATGATAGATTGATTGAATTAGAGGATCAAATTAACTTTCATAAATCAGAGATTATGGATCTAGAATCCAAACCAATTAATGATTATGTCAAGAAAACAATTGCTAGTTTGAATTTTGATTTACAAGAACTGCATCATCGTCTGCATGTTTTAAGATGTCTTAAAGATAGATTCAGCGAAGGTATATTCCCAGAATATGACGAATTTTTGAATGATCAAGAAGAATCAGACGATGAAGTGAAATATGAATTAAATAAGGTTACATCAAGAGTTTCATCATACGTATCTAGAACAAAATCTAGAATTTCAACAGCTCCGATTCAAACTTCAAATTATATTAATAGATTTAGTATTTATACCATTAATATCAAATGGACCAAACAAACAAGAACTGGATTTTTGAGATATTTGGAAAAAGTTAAAGACAGAAAATTTTTATTGTTTTCTTTGAGTCAACAAGCATTATCGTTAGCAGATGAACTGAGTAAGTCGGTTGAACATCATGTCGATGGCGATCCTGATTTTTCCTTTCTTCGTAGTGATCCTAAGGTTGAATTCAAAAAATCGAATGCTTTGCTAGATGACTTTGATCAGGCTCTACATGATACAACAGGTTTTTTGGAAGCTGAAACTCAGGATACTTATTTATTAAAATTTATTTTACCTCAAATTGCGGTCAGTTCAAATAATAATAAATGTGTTTTGTTAACAAGTAATCAAATTGTTTTGAGAAGTATCAGCCTGACTGGTTATAATGTTGATTCTGGAAATAGTGAAGTGACACTGCCAATGGAAACAAGAAGTGGTTTGACATTAACCGATGCATTTGTATATGTTCTGGATAGAGAAAATGTTTTAACTAACAAACATCGTTTCTTTACTCCAAAATCATTTTGTTGGCCACCTAAACTGCCAATTGAGATGTATTATACTCCTGTTTCATTAGATGAGTGTGTTGTCGTTCAAGATATTTCATGCGCATTACTATACGTTCAGCCTAACCAATTGCACTATACTAAGAATGATAAGAATAAAAATGTCAGAAGAAAGGAGACAATCAGAATCATTTCACCAGAAGTTAACCTGACTACGGATAATATTCAATATGCTGTGTTACACGATGTTATGATGTCCATTTTTCAACATGATGAAACTGAAATTCATAAAGTGAAAGAAGCGGTTAAAAATTTTATCAAATATTCAGATTTTTCAAATTTTAAAGTTTTGCATGCTGACTTGAAAGATCTTCAAAATGAAGCAAGACAGTTGATGGAATGTAGAAGATTAATGATGAATTTTAATTTTTCTCAAAATTTAGAAATAATGGATGATATTGAATGCATTAACGTTGAATTAGAAAAGATTTTCTTGAATATTAATGCAATAGTTGATATTCTACAAACTTCAAAAGCTAAAAAATATAATGAAATGCATGAATTCACAGAATGGAATATTATGGCATCAACGATTAATGTATCGCTTGTTAGTGAAGATAAGTCACCGTTTGTTGAGGTCAGTGCAATTGATGCCTACTATATGTTTACAGAGTCTCCAAATGGTGAATCTATTAATACTACCTATATTCAAGATTTTGCCATTTTTGATAAACATCCAAAGGCTACTTGCGAAACTGTTGTTACAAGGCTTATTGATTCGAATAATCCCCTTCTTAAAATGGAATGGATATTGAAAGCACCAGTTGGTGGTATTAGAATGGTTGAGCAAGAACATTTTACATTTTCTCCATTAAAAGTAGAATTTGATATGAGATTTGCTGAAGCTATTCAAGAATTTCTTTTCCCTAAGAGTAAGGTTTTAGAAAGTAGTAAAGTTTTCAATGATAGTGATGATGATGACTTATTTGATGATATGGATTCCCTCAGTTCTGAAAATACAGGTCTTCTGCGTGTTAACAGTGTAACATCTGAATTATCAATACCATCTGAGGAAAAACAAGTTTCGAAACTTTCCAAAGCACTTCATAAGCTTTTGCCCAAACATAATAATAATTCTTCTATGAAAACTCCATCTCATCGAAAGTCACCAATCACCAAGAGAAATACAGATGAAGGCTCTATTTCATTCTCTGGCTCTGATAATCCTGTCTCTGCATGTCCACCAGATAATGTGAAGCTTATGGATAAAAGAGCTGCAACATATTATATGGCGAACCATGTTCAAGTTGATCCATTATCACTTTGTATAACTTTCAAAGGTACTGGAAAGTTACGTCTTGTTAATTTATCTGACTTTAAAATTGAGATTCCATTAATTGAAGTAAGGAATAGAATGATGTCAAATGAAGAACTTTTTGCAATTATCAGAAATAAGATTATTCATTATGTTTTGAAAAATACCCATAATGTTATTAAGAGTTCATTTAAAGTTTCCAAATCTTCCAAAGGTGCTTCTTCCAATCCTTTAATAAATCCATCATTAAGAATGAAAGAGAAGGCTCTTCAGAAGCAAAACCTGCTAGATGGAGATATTCACAGAACTAGCACAGAATCACAAGATATTAAACACAGTCATAAACATAATAATTATCACCATCGGTTCCATGATACAGATTTACTCGAACCTACCATTGATACATCATCACCAACTGATACTTCTTCAAAACCTCTTGCATTGAGTGATCTAATAAAACAGGATCAATTACAACAACCATATCAACAAACATATCAACAAAGTGTTGAGGATGATTCATTATTCCAATCACTTGACGACGTTCAAGAAGAAGATGAAGATGATAATTAATTCCATTAACTTTGAAGCCATAATAACCATGTATTTATACTCGAACTTTCCAACAGTTGGAATCTGTTTATTTTATGTATCGATAGCAGCATTTATATCACAAGTTTATATGTAACAGCTTATTTATAAAATTCAGTACATTATTTTACATTCTATCTTTTATCTTTTATCGATATTATTCGGTCATTTTAAATGCGCCACGCCGAATGACAAAACAACAAGCCCATATCACGTGCAGAAAGCAAGCTCAGCCACGCCGAGTATAGCTCTCATCAAAAGACTCAACAATTGACAATTGACAGGAGGACCGTGGCCCTTTTGTAACTTTTATTAAATCTTTGTTGTTAACATGTGACAGACATTGCCATCTCTGCAAGATATAACCATCCGGTATACAGCATCGTAGGACCTTTTGAAAACATATATTTGATAATTATTCTTTACAGCAATCAAAATGGATTTTTTCAAAAGTGTTGCAACATTAGCCCAGAATGCAATAGAATCCATTAACAATCCCAATCACCTAACCCCGGACCAATTGGTACAACAAACATTCCATCTTCCATCTGACGAAAGCATTCTCAGTGAGATCAATGCTGAATACATTATCACAAGTAGAGTACTGTATAGTTTTAGTGAAGGTGCCAAACAGACTGGAAATTACTTACCCGTTCCTAATAGTGTAAATGTAAGAAGCCCAGGAAAATTAACATTGACAGATAATTATTTGGTTTTAAAGAAAAATGACACAGTTTATGACAAAGTTATATTTTATTTGGCTACAATTGATAAAGTTCAAAAGATACCTAATGTTGAAATTGTTCATGTTAGATTATCCACTCATAATGGTATGATTTTAGACGTTCTGTCCGATACTACAAAATCCAAAGCGGAGTACTTTTGGCATACGCTATCCAAAAGACATCATGAATTGCATTCAAAATTACCTAAACTTAATGAATTTCAAAAAAGCCTTTATTCTGAATATTTGATTTCCAAAAATTGCAAAAACTCCAAACTAGGTGAAAAACACATTGATATTCCTTTACATCCTAAAGGTGGTCTTGGATTGCAATTTAAATTCCCTGGAAATCAAAGCAAAGAGCAAGAAGTATTGAAATTGAAGAGATGGTTTGAGTACTTTAGAAGATATGGTAGAAATGTCGAATTAGTTGAAAACCAAATATTCAATAGTTTAATATTAATAGGTGTTCCAAACAGACTGAGAGGTGAAATATGGGAATTATCATATGGTGCAATGTACCTAAGGTTGGAGAATTCAGATGAATATGAAAATATCCTAGCGGACAATAAAGATAATAAGTCATTTGCTATTGAAGAAATTGAAAAGGATTTGAATAGATCTTTACCAGAATATCCGGCATTCCAAACAAAAGAAGGTATTCAGAAATTGAGAAGAGTTTTAACTGCATATTCTTGGAAAAATCCCGAAATTGGTTATTGTCAAGCTATGAATATTGTTTGTGCTGCCTTGCTTATATTTATGACAGAAGAACAAGCCTATTGGGCTCTTAATGTATTATGTGATAAGTTAATTCCTGGTTACTATTCAAAAACAATGTATGGTGTTTTATTAGATCAGAAAGTTTTTGAAGCATTAGTGAAGAAGACTATACCTACAATCGGTGATCATTTTACTAAATATGATATTCAATTGTCAATCGTTTCACTTCCATGGTTTCTCTCATTTTTTCTTAATACTATGCCACTTGTTTTTGCATTTAGAGTTATAGATGCATTCTTTTATAATGGTCCGAAGACTCTTTTCCAAGTTGCACTAGCAATTATAAAAGTTAACTCTGAAAAACTACTTCAATGTACAGATGATGGAGAATGTATTGCTGTTTTTAAGGAATACTTTTCTAGCTTAGATGAAGTACAACCAATTCATGAGAAATTGAAGAGGCAATTTGATATTTTATGGGAAACTGCATTTAATGAATTTCATATTGTTGATGATAAAGTTATTCAAAAAAATAGAAATGTGTTGAAAAATGAAGTTTTTCAAGGTATTGATTTGTTCGTTAAAAGGGCTGAAATTAGAAATTTACCGAAAACAAACCATTTATCTACTGAGCAGATATCCAACATATATGATAGATACTACAAAATATTATTAGAAGATAAATCTGCTCCAAATAGAGGTGATGTTTCTATGGATTTTAATTCTTTTAAATTATTTATGTCTGAAATTACTGTTTGGGTGAACCTTTCACGTGAAACTAAAGATCAATCTAATTTTCTTCAAAGATTATACAAATCATGGTTGGACGATAATAATGAGATGAAGCTTCAAACTCTGGTAGTTGGATTAAATAAGATGGTTGAAAAAGATCTAATGAATTCTTTATCTAATTTTTTTGATTTATATGACATAGAAAAAACAGGTAAGGTTTCTAAAGAATCAGTTTTAGAGTTAGCAGAAGATTTAATTTTTATTACAACTCCATGGCGTGAAGGTGTTATTTTTGATTCTATTGCAAATAGAGAGCTGGAAGACCAAATAGCAGAAAGACTGGTTCAAAGAAGACAACAATTAAAGGAGCAAGGTGTTCAAATTGATGATGATGCAGAGATTGTATTGCCAGATGAAGTAAAATTTGATGAAGATAAATGGAAGACTAAACAAAGTGTTAGATATCTTTCAGCAAGTTCAAGCTTTTTACAATTGGCATTTAAGTATGCACAACCTTATGAAGATCCTCATGCTCCACTTATCGAACTCGATGATGATAATATCACAGAAAAGAAAATTGAAAGTATAACCCATAATAAAGCACTTGATCCTACACATCCTGTTTATATAACGGCATCAATGTTTAGGATGGTAATTTTAGCCAACGAAACATACTCCTCCTTTTTTGAAAATCAATTTTGGAAGTCTTTTGATCTTGATAAGCCAGGTAATATTGATAATAGCGTGTTTGGTGGAATGGTTGGAAATATTCGTGGTATGGTTAACAATGTTATGGCTGATGGTGCTAGAGTTGCAACACAAGTCAGAAAGAAAATGGACGAGGCTAGATCAAGAGGTGATACTATTAATAGCATTGAAAGCAACGACTCTGGATCTTTGGTTTCTGGTTCTACATCTTCTAATTTTAATAAGACAGGTGGTCTGAGAACAAGTATGGATAGTAAGGGTGCTGAAAGCGTCATGACAGGATGGACTCTAGAGTCTAATGCATTAAATGATAACTTTGATGATACTAATATTGATGATCTATTGGAATCGCCTGAACAAAAAAATCTTTTACATGATACAGATGATATTAGTGATCTTGCTGAGGATGTTGAACCTAAGGCTGAAAACGTGCCCAACAAAGTAGGAGAGGGACATCAAGAAGATGAAGATGATTTTGGCAGTTTCATCCCTGCAGGAGAAAGTAATGATTCAATCAAGAATGTTACAGAAAAGGTTCAGGAGGTGTCTTTGATATAATATATACCAATTGCAAGTTTATAAATATAGGTGGATTATAATTTTCTTTTTAATACTTTTAATGATTTTAAATGCATAAAACTAACAATGACTAGAAAAAAAATATAAAAATTGTATATAAAAAATAAGATAAAATTTACGACATATATGATAATAAAAAAAATATGGAAATGTAAAAAAAATATAGTACATAAAATAACATGTGTGATCAACGTTCACCAAACATCTTCTTGAAACTGAAACCTCTTTTCTTCTTTCCACCTTCTTCGTTAACAATAACAGTTTCATTAGTTGCAGCAGTTGCTGCTGAAGCAGAACTAATGTTTCTTTTTGGACCATGTGGTTCACTAAAAAATTTTTCAAATTTAGATTCTGTACGTGGTGCATTATTTTGAGAATGTTCTTCTGGATGGACATGCAAGTTAGAGAAAAATGATGTCTTTCTTTGAGTTTCAGAATTTGTAGCTGAATCATTGACATGATTAGGAATGTTGTTAGCATGACCAACTGGAGATGAAATATTGACCGGCGCAGAAATATTTGCTGGGGTAGAAGTGTCTAACTCTGCAGAATTATTTGTCAAACCTGTTCTAGACTTCTTCCTATTCAAGCCCGATAACTTAAACTTAAAACTTGATTTACTCTTTTCTTGAGGTGCTTCAATATGCGCTGATGTACTAACATTGATTGGAGACTGTGTAATATCCAAAGATGCATTAGTGTAATTATTATTTGAGGTAATTGGAGTTTGAGAAATTGGCTGAACAGGTGGTAATGGCAAATCAGTATCTGAATGATCATCTTGAAATCTTGATTTAAAACCACGATTTATCTTTTTAGTTTCATATTGATCATAATTAACAGCTTGAATATCACGTAATGACATTGACGTCATCTTTGTTTTTTTAGAATTACCTTGAGAATCCTCTGGTAAATCACCAACTTTTTCAAAAGACGAACGTCTCATACCACTATCATCTAATGCAACTAATTGATCAGTTTTAACTTGTGGCCTAGTTTTTGCCAATTCGTAAAGTTCTTTTGCACGTTTTTGACCAGGTCTATTTTGTAAAATTCTCTTCTTTGCTTCCTCAACCTTTGGATTTGGTGCTTTAACACCACCTATACGAATTGGTTCCCTTGATGGATAACCTGTAGTAGAGTTTCTATTAGATATTTTATCATTCTTTTCCAATCCACTACCAATACCATAACCCATAGCACCTGGTTGAACTGAATGCCTTTGAGCAGCCTTTGCAGCAGCTGCTAATGGTGCATAATCTGTTGGAACAGTCGCATTATTAACATTACCAGAAGCAGAACCAGATCTTGAACGAGCTGGAAGATCCATAGCATTCACACTTTGTCTTCTCAAATTTTGAGGAGCATTATTTGCATAACCAGAACTTCCCATTGCATTAAGTTTAGTGTTTTGTGCAGTTGTAAGGGATAAATAGGCACCTGATGCTTCATTTTGATTATTAGGAATAGATACCGAAGAACGGTTATTTGAAGATGCATTTTTCAGTACAGATTTCCTTCTAACAACATTTTCATCATTGAATACTTCTTGCTGGTTACCTGAATTTTCTAAAGTATCAGTACTAGGATTGTCTTCACTGAACGCATCTGGACCCAATGTTTTACGTTTTTCAGCTAGATCAAGTTTTGCTTGAACTGATGGTTCTCTCTTTGGAACTTCAAGATTAGCCAATTGATTTTGAGTATCATCAAAAATTTCACCATCTTCGTTATCTTCATCATCTTTATCACTACCGTTGTTCAAAAAATCGTCAGAAATATTCAAAACAGCAACACCGCTCTTCTTTCCACTTTCATTATTTTGGTTACTGAAGTCACTCTTCGTTGATGATGATGTAACCATCTTCTTTGGAGAATTATTTGCCGAACGAGAATTTAGTGGACGGCTTGCAGAACCAAAAATAGGTCTTAAATGTTGTGCCATGGATTTGTTAGTAGAAGATACTTCAACTGGCTTAATAATTTCAGTCTTTATCATGGAAGATTCCGGAGATTCAGATCTTCTAAAAGATTTAACAGATTGTTGAAGTGTATCAGATGGAGAATCTAATTTGTCTGAAGTATATGAATTTCTTTTTGATAATGGATCAATAGGAGTTAATGGAGGTGTATAGAATTTCTCAGTTGAATCAATATTTGAAATCATGATTGGCTGTATCTCAGGAACTTCATTAGATGATTCCTTTGACAATGTATGAAAAACTAATTCAGCATCTGATGCTTCAGTAGATGTATCGGTCTGAGTTTTGGTGATACTCTTTAAAAGATTAGAATGTGTTGGTGATACGATACTTTTGTTAATAAATTTTTGACGTTCTTCTTCTAAAGTATTATTAGGAATGGAATCAACACTTGCCGCATCACCAAATTGTTCTTCTTGATTTTCAATTTCCTTTTTAAGAGGAGATGATTCAGTACCAGTTGGTTCTTGCGTAATTTCCTTTAATTCTTCTAAAGCTTTATCTTCAATTTTGTTTGTTTCCTGTATTGGATCTTTAACAATTTCAACCGTTTTTTCAACATCTTCTGGTTCTGTAACAATTTCCTTGGCTTGAATAACAGGAACTTCAGAAATTACTTCATGATCATTAGGTTTTTCAATAGCCGAAAGAGGTTTTTCAATGGCTGGAATTGGTTTTTCAAAAGCCGAAAGAGGTTTTTCAATAGCCGGAATTGGTTTTTCAATAGCCGGAATTGGCTTTTCAACAATTGGAATATTATCAACATTATCTTTTGAATTTTCAATAACTTCAGGTTCTGAAGTAGATTGTAAAATAGAATCCTTATTAATATCACCATTATTAATCATTGCCCTCAGAATTTCTTGTTCCTTTTGTTTAACTAATTCATTTAACTTTCTTTGAGCCGCTAACCTTTCTTCTTCACTGTATTCTTCTTCATTATTAATAGTTAAATCCCTAGTACTAAAATCTTCAATTTGATCTTCATCTTCATCGATATCATTAACATAATCTTCTTCTAATTCTTCTTCTTCATAATCTTCTGGTTCATTAACTTCATCAATTTCAGGTAATTCTTCAATATCATTTTGCATATGAGTATTTGATGCAACATATTCATCATCATCAACATCCTCATAACCATCATCTTCTTGTTCAACTGCAGGTTGTAATTCTGAATCAGAAAATTGATCAAATTCAGAATCTTTTGAAATAGATGTAACAGGTTCTTGCAACAGACCATGTGACAATAAACCATGATGTTTAATTCCGTTCGAAATATTTGATGCAGAAATTGGAACAACAATTGATGATGAAGGAGTATTTGAATTTAAAGCTAATACATCTTTAGAAAATTGACGACTATTTAAATCTTCAAGAATAACTGGATCTTGAACAGGTTGATCAATTGATTTAAAAGCATTTTCACGTTCAATACGTTCCATTTCTTCATTTTCAGATATAACATGTTTGACATCATCTTCATATTTTCTTTCAGATTCAAGTTTTTCAATAACTTCATTCATATTATCTTTTGTAATATCTTCTACTTTTTGAATATTTTGTTCAACATTACCATTAGGAATTTCAAACTCTTTTTCTTCTTCATACGCTTCATTTATTTCATCAAGATCTTTTTGATTTGATTTTTCTTTAACATCATCATCATCATCATCATCATCATCTTCTTCTAAAATTTGTTGTTGATTTTTTGGATTAGAAATATATTGAGAAGCTCTATTTTTATAAACATGTCTTTCGTCAATAGGTTCATTATATTCGATATATTCATCATCTTCAACAATTTGATCATCATCATCAAATGTTGCACTCATATCAATATTTCTATTATGAACATCATCAAAATCATCATATGCATCATCAAATTCTTCATCATAAGCAAGATCACTATTATCATCGATATATTCTTCAACAGTTGTACTAACAAGTTTTGTTCCATTTGGTAAAGTTTTCGTTTGAGTTTTAACATTTTTAGAAATTGATCTCATTGGTTGTTTTTGTTTTGAAATTGAATTTTTTGATTGATTTAATTGATTTGTTTGTTGATGATATTGAGAACGAGAAATATTTGATGATGAAGAAAATGATGGTGGTGATGACATATTTATATTTGAAATTGACCTTCTGTAAGATTTATTATAAGATTGAGTAGGCTCACGATATGCAGGATTTGGAACTTCAACTGCAACTAAACCATTAGCTGAAGGAATATATTTTTTAATTGTTTTTGGAACATTTTTATAATAAACAGGTATTTGTTTTTGTTGGGAAGTTTTATTAGAATTAGTAAAATCAGATATAGATCTTCTACCTTTTAAATTTGGTACACTTTTTTGATAAGATAATCTATTTTTATTCATAGAAGAATTAGTCATTGAAGTATTACGAGCATTAGCGGTATTAATTGAATTTGCTCTACTAATTGAAATATAATTATCAGGTAAATTTCTTGTAACTATACTATTTCTTCTTGATGAATCATTAGTTATACTTGCAGCTCTAACAAATTTATTAGCCTTTGGACCTTGAACTTTTGGAAGGTTTAAACCAACAGGATTATTGTTATTCGCCTTCAATGCACTGCCAATAACAGATGCTGCTACCAATGCATTTGTACTTGGAGCAGGTGCAGAGCTGAATGCGCTGACACCTGTATATGAGCCTTCAATATACGAATCTCTAGGTCTTCTTTGCATGCTGATAGGAAAATTTTGAGTTTATGTATATGTTTTAATGAAAAAAAAAAGATATTTGTACAATTGGATGTAAATGTAATGTTCTTGATTTGTACAATTGTATGAACAATTGATTATATATATATAAGTGTTGATATTTTCTATTCCGTATGGATTGTTTGGGAAAGGATATAGGATATAGTATATAAGATGCGTGTAGAAAGCGCAAAGAACCAGAAGAAGTGCAATGGCAACGGAAAAGCAGCAGTAGAGTGATGGAAGGGAAGAGAAGGTCTTGTTGTTGGTTGTGGAGTGAAGAAGGGGTTGTTGAAGGAGTCTCTGTTACAGCAGGTGTTTGTCATAAATCATAAACAGCATAATTCATAGTTCATCCATTCATGGCAGTCGCTGTTGTGTGCTGGATGTGCTGTGTTGAATGTGGGCAGAGCCAGAAGCCAGAAGAAGCCAGAAGAAGCCAGAACAGAAGCAGAGGCCATCCTGTTCCCAAAAGGGAAGGGTGCACAGCCCGTTTGTTGTGCTGTCTGCTGTCTGCAACGGTTTTATCATTACGGATTATGTACAGGATATTCAGGATTTATATAGGTATTTAGGATATCTAGGATATAGGACACAGGATACAGGCCTATTATTCGGATTTAGATAATGGCTTCCCCGTGAAAAGAGCACGGAAATATTCAATGTTGTAGGTTCCACCGAGTCTGTCGTAAAAATGATAGGTTTCAAAGCAAACTTCAATAACAATTAAATATATAATAATTAATTCAAGATTTACTTCAGTACGTTTGGACATGATTGAAATTAATGCTTCTGCTTCATCTGATAAAAAATCAAGTTTCCTATTCAAAATATTAATTCTTTTAGAAATATCTAATGCATTTGAAATCTTTTCATGAATTTTTTCAAGACGTGATTCACTCCAATATATATCTGGTGTTTCAACAAGTTCTGAATATAAATTTAATTTACCACGTAAAAGTAATAGTCTACCCGATAATTTTAATGCATTTTTGGGATCGACTGCAATCTTTTCACCATGTGAAAGTTTATTAATTGTTTCTTTTGAAAGTTTAATATGACTTTCAACAGCTTCTTCCAAAATAGCTAATCTTGTAGATCTTGAAATACCATATGAAAATGCTAACATATCAAGCAATTTTTGTTGTAATGATGAATTATTTAAACAAATTATTTCTGTTTCTTTTGCAACAAAAGAATCAGTTTCTTTTTTATTTTCATTTTCATAATTTTTTAAATCTTTACTTGTAATTTCAACATAATCTAAATCTTCTGTTTGATAACTATAAGAATCGACTTCTGCATTTGAAAATATTGGTACTAATTCATTCAGAATTTCTGATTCTTCAATATTCCAAGCAACAATTGTACCAAATTTAAATATGAAAACATCATTTTGTTTATACTTAAATGTTATACATTCATTCGGAACAATTTGAATAGGTGCAATACCTTTTAATGATAAATCACTTCTAACTTTATTTAAATCATAACTTTCACATTTAGTAACACTAACAACTGGTTTAATAGGTTTATTAAGGAAACAAGTTAAATTAGACGATGTAACATATGCTGGATGAATGATAGTTTCTTGAAAATGGCTATTATTATCATTTGTAGAATTCACATTAAATTCTTCTGAAAAATTAGTTCTTTGATAAGTTAAAATTTTCTTTCTTTGTTGTGATGCTGTGTTATTGGTAGAATTAATTTGTGAATAAAATCTTTTGTGATAATATAAGTTGGTTGCTCTATTACAAGAGAGCTGCACAAGGGGGGAGCTTCTTTTAAGAACAGTAGGTAACATGGTTTAGAAGTTATCTGATCTGTGATTTCTTCTTCCTTATATATATAGAAGAAACAAATACAATAAATAGATATACTCCTACATGATTTTTATCTCATCTCAATTCTTGATGTACTAACAAAAAACGCAGACATGAAACATAATTTTTTATTTTATTTTATTGTATGGTTCCATTTTGGGTCATGTCTTTTCAAACGTTTCTCTATTGTTTCTTATTTCCTCATAATCTGCTTATTTGCTATCCTATTTTCCAAACTACAAGGATATATCCGTTTATGAGAAGAATATAACATTAATAAAAAATTAATAAATATGGCAAAATCAGAAAAGCCCAGAAGAAAGTTTCGTGATAATTGGAACATAGAAACATATCGTTTTAGGCAGAAATTATTATTATTAAAACATTTAAGAGATACAAAACATTCAATTTCAAATTCTATGGCTAGAGCTTTAATGGATGAAGAAATTAGAAATAAAGATTTAATTATGAATGATTTAGAACCAACTGTTATACCTAAAAATGTTTATCCAATTATTGATAGTCAAGGTAATCAAATTAATGCTTCATTTACAGGATCTGAATCTACAAATTCATCAAATGATATTGATAATACAGATAATACAATACCAGAAGCATTTAATCCAGATAAATTTTGTCTATCTTCTGATAATGCTAAAAACAATAACAACAGAAATAATACTATACCATATCCAAATGAATGTACAAAAGGGAAAGATAATGAATTATTTAATGTTACAGGTCAAAGACGTATTGAATATGTATTACCAACTATTACAGATCTTGAAGAAACAGGATTAAAAGAATATTATAATTCATTTTTGAATAGTGCAACTTGGCAAATTTCAAATTTAAATGTTAAACCAGGTGATTCACATTTTATTTTTTGGTTTATTACATCATCTTATATTCCTTTAATTTGTAGTTGTTCAGGTCCATTTTCAAATGTTTTCTCATTATTAGCAATTATATGCCCATGGAAAATTAATAAATTAGATCCAAGTTTTGAACATGATCCTTTTTGGTGTTATTTAGTTAATTCGATTTCAATTGTATTTGCATTAATTTCAAATATGTTTTTACTTTTAAATTATAGAAAAAAAATTAGATATACATATTGTCAAGTTATATCAATTTCTGGTTGGGGTATTGCATGTATTATATTAACAGTTTTAATTATTGTTTATCATGTTTGGTTTTATGCAAATAATTATGATGAAAGATATATAATTGGTGAAGGATTTTGGTTTGCAGTTGTTACTGTTGTTTTACATTTTTTTAATTTTCTTATGTTATTATTAAATGAATGTGGATTTTTACTTAATAAATATAAACCTGTTTTCAATATTGATAAAGTTCAAGAAACTTTAATTGTACAAACAATTGCAATGGGAGTCTGGTTAATTGTTGGTGCTGCTATTTTCACTAGATTTTTAAATATTGGTTTAGGTGATTCATTTTTTTATTGTATTGTATCAATTGTAACTATTGGAGATCAAAGTGTTGTTTCAGATAAAAATGTTGCAGCTCAAACACTTACATCTGTTTGGATTGTTTTTGGATTAGTAATGTTTGGTTTAATAGTTACAAGTGTTCGTCAAATGATGTTAGATTTTTCTTCATCTACATTATATTGGCATAGAATGGAAAGTATGCGTCGTAGTTTATTAAAAGCTCATCAAGATGAAAAGAAAATTAAAGAAACAAATCATGATACATTTAATTTAATTAAAAATATTCAAAAATGGTCTTATACAATTCAAGGTATTTTTGAATTAACAATTTCACTTATTATTTTTATGATTACATTAATGTGTGGTGCTTTAGCAATTGCATTACTTGAATCTTGGTCATATAAATCAACAGTTTATTTTTGTTTTTTCAATCTTATGACTTTAGGTCAAGGTGATCAAGCACCAATGACACCAGGAGGTAAAACATTATTTTGTGCTTGGGCACTAGCTGCGATTCCAGTTATGACTATATTAGTTTCAACATCAAGTGATTTTGTCTTTTCTAAATTAACAATGTATGAAAAACTTACATTTGTTGAAGCATTTATTGAATTTTGTATTACAAAGAAATATTTAAAAAGAATTGGATATTTTTTTAAAGAAAAACAATATACTACAGTTGATGTTAACAATTTTTCTAAAATGAGAACAAAATCCATGATAAAAGTTGATATTAATGATGAGAATTCAAATGATTTCATAAAAAGATTATCTAATGATGAATCAGAATTAGAATTAGAATTAGAATCAGAATCAAAATCAGATTATGAATATAATAATAATGGGGATAATGATTTTAATAATTTAAATCATATAAATAGTTCTAATTCTAATAACTGTGATATAAATACACCAAAATCAAGAAGACATAATTCAATTTCTAAAAGACACGATAAAAAAAATGATATGATTTCAGATATTCCTATTGTTTGTCATCCAGTGGATATGTTATATAATGTTATTTTAGATTCTAACGGAGTTGAAAATTTTGAATTTGTTAATTCACAATCATTTGTAAGATCAAATACGGCTACTATTCAATTAGCTAATTATTTTAGAGAGGGTAAGAGTGTAAATCCTAATTTTGACATGTTACATAAATCCAGACATGAATTAGCACAACAATTCAAATCACTTGATGATAATTTTGATATAAATGAATTTACTAAAGTGTATGAAATTGATGCATTTAAAGAGAATACTGATTGTGAGAATAATGGAAATACTGGAGTTGGTCGTGGTGTTATTAATGATAGACATATAATTATGACTAATTTTAAAAAAAAGGAAGATTTTATCTTAGATAAATTAAGTCGTATACAAATCATTTTGTTAGAATTGCGGAATTCTATTAGAAAGATTTGTAATGATATTAATCACAATTATACATATGAAGAATGGGAAATTTTATTTAAAATAACTCAAAATGATGAAGCATTAAATGATAACTTATATTGGATTGAGGATAGATCACCATTAGCATTTCCTATGAGTCAACCCAAATATTTTACACTTCATTACATGAGACATTTGGAGTTATTTATCCAACAGTTTGCTGCCGAATGGGATGATATGCCAGGGTCAATCAAGATAAGTCCAAATCATGATTCCAAGATAGATGAGACATTGCACGTTCTGGAAAACTTTTGAAGACGGAGTATTAGACTTCTGTGTGTATATATATACCCAATAATCCATTGTGGAATGGATACCAATACTGCAAGTATGTGTATAATGTATAATAACCAGTAGTATCAGCAAACACAGCATTATCAGTTCCTCGGGAATGTTATGTATACTATGGATGGCTCAACACTCGACTCACCCGCTTGCACTTTCCCAGATTGAAAACTTTCTTATCGCAGACGCTCTCTCCTTAGATAGCAAAATCAAATAGACACTTCACCATTGGCTATTGGCTGACTGGCTGATAGAATATATTTACAAACTGATATACTTATATACTTTAACTCACCCGATCCTCCAGTTCTTAGATGAGTGAAGATCGAGAAACAATACTTCTTTTATATTCTAACTAATATCGTTTTGGCAAAAAATACTAGGCTTTAACTTCAGATTACACACATATATAGATAACACCAGATCTCATGATTAAAGAAATTTTTACTGAAATAAGTTCATATGATAATAAATCATTATTTAATGCAACTATTGTTATTTCATTTACAACTTTAATATTTTGGATTTTCATTTATCCATTATATTTTCATCCATTATCAAAAATTCCAGGTCCAAAAATTTGTGCTTTAACAAAATATTATATTCTTTTTAAAACATGGAATCAAGAAAGAAATAGATTTGTTCAATCATTACATGAAAAATATGGTTCAATTGTTAGAATTGGACCTAATGAAATTGATATTAATGATGTTACATACCTTAAAGATATTTATGTTGGTAATTTTGATAAATCATCATTTTATACTCAATTTGTTAATTATGGAGCTTCAAATACTTTTTCAACTCAATCAAAGAAAGAACATTCATTATCAAGGAAAGTTAGTCATAAATTTTATTCAAAGACAAATATATGTTCTGAAAATATTATGTCAAAAATTGAAAATGTAATTTCTGATACTTTAATTGTATTTGATAAATATAATGGGAAATCAATTAATGTATTTGTTTTATTTTGTGATATGGCAATGGATGCAGTAACTTCATTTTCATTTGGTAAAGATAATTATATATCTCTTTTATCAGATCCATTTGGAAATGGTAATCAAATTGTATCTGATTTTGGATTACAATCTTCATTATCATTTTGGGTAACTCATATGCCATCATTATATGATTGGGTTGCAACTGAACCAATAATTGAAGCATCTAAAAGATGTTATGATTGGATTGAAAATCAATTTGATTATTCAATTAATAAATTAAGCGATACTGAGAAAAAGAACGAAGAAACTTTATTAACAGTATATTTCAAAACAAATAATTTAAATAATGAAATTATTCAAAAAAATAAAAATTTTAATATTTTAAAAACAAAATCTGAATTTTTTGATCATATTGCTGCAGGTCATGTTACAACAGGAACAACTTTATCATATTTATTTTATGAATTAGCTAAATATCCAGAAATTCAAAAAAAACTTCATAATGAATTACTTAAAAAATTAACTAATGGTGAACCAATTAAAATTTCAAATTATGAACCATTTAAATATAATCTTATTGATAATGAAGAATTATTACCATATATGCATGCAATTTTATTAGAAACATTTAGAATTCATGCTGCTATTCCAGGTGAAGAACCAAGAATTGTACCATCAAAAGGTATGATATTTCGTGGTAATAATATTGTTTCAAGTTTTAAAATTTCATCAGGTACAACAATTGTAATGCAACCATGGAGTTTACATCGTAATTCAAAATTATTTCCAAATCCAGATAAATTTGATCCAATGAGATGGATTAATGCTACTGAAAATCAATTAAAGGAAATGAAAGGTAATTTAATGCATTTTGGTTCCGGTGCTAGAATGTGTATTGGTATGAATTTAGCAACAGCTGAAATTAAACTTATTTTTTCAAGTTTAATGGTACGTTATCAAGTTGAACTTGTTGATGATTTTAATTATGATTATGATGGTGAAATGCTAGACATTTATACAACTTTACCACGTAGTGAAAAGATGATGCTTAGATTCAAACCTTTAGAAATATAATTAATAAAGATATTATAATATAAAAATGTATATACAATTAAATAAATCAATCTTATCTCACTTACATAAACTTGAACTCATTTCCCTCTTTTCAGTTGAACAAACAACAAATGGAAAGAACTTTTTATTGGTGAACAAATTGTCAATATGATGAATTTTAATTAAACAATGTTAGTTGTTAGTAGTGTCTTGAAGTAAAAAAACGACTACAAATCATGATACTTAGGCACAGCCTGGAATTCCAAACTCATACCATTTTCTATTTTATTTAATTTTATTTAATTTTTTTTAATTTAATTTAATTTTTTAATTTTTTTTCATTTTTCATTTTTCAATCATTTTATCCCCAAACTTTTATTTCTTAGACTATATAATTATAGACCCTATGTTTTTCTTTCCTTTTTTTTCTAATTAATCTTTTTAAAAAATCAAATAGATTAATAGATAAGTAAATATGTCATCTACTCAAATTCCAAATCTTGCAGGTGATGCAGTTTTAAAAGCATCAGATCCAGTTCCTGAAGGATCATTATTTGTTCATGGTATTGATTATTCAAAACCTGAAAGTCGTAATTCAAGAGCTAAAGATATTGTTGAAGGTATGAGAACAATGGGATGTCAAGCAAGTTCATTATCTGAAGCATGTGAAATTATTGAAGAAATGCGTTCATGGAGAGGTAAACATATTGATGAATTAGAAGAACATGAACGTAAAGGATCATTTGATGAAAATGGATTTCAAAAAACAACAATTTTTATGGGTTATACATCCAATTTAATTTCATCTGGTTTAAGAGATACATTAAGATTTTTAGCTGAAAATAAAATGATTGATGCAATTGTTTCAACTGCTGGTGGTATTGAAGAAGATATAATTAAATGTTTAGCACCAACTTATATGAGTGAATTTTCAGCTCCGGGTGCTGAATTACGTGAAAAGGGTATGAATAGAATTGGTAATATGGTTGTACCAAATGATAATTATTGTTCATTTGAAGAATGGATGGTTCCATTATTAGATGTTATGTTAGAAGAACAAAATCAATTTACTGAAAAGGAAGGTAAAAATTCATTAGATGCAAATACACCATTTTGGACTCCAAGTAAATTTATTGATAGATTAGGTAAAGAAATTAATAATGAAACATCAGTTTTATATTGGTGTCATAAAAATAAAATTCCAATTTTTTGTCCAGCATTAACAGATGGTTCAATTGGTGATATGTTATTCTTTCATACATTTCGTGCAAGTCCAAAACAAATTAGATTAGATATTGTTGAAGATATACGTAAAATTAATTCAATGTCAATGAATGCATATAAAGCTGGTATGCTTATTTTAGGTGGTGGATTAATTAAACATCATATTGCAAATGCATGTTTAATGAGAAATGGTGCTGATTGGGCAGTTTATATTAATACTGGTCAAGAATTTGATGCATCAGATGCAGGTGCTAGACCTGATGAAGCAGTTTCATGGGGTAAAATTAAAGCTGAAGCTAGAAGTATAAAAGTTTATTCTGATGTTACTTTAGTATTCCCATTAATTGTTGCTGCTACATTTGCAGCTAAATAGTTAATATTTAAATAGACAGTGTTATATAATGAATATTGATGAATTTTTTTAAAAGAATAAGAGTAAAAGTAATAGTAATTACAGTAATATTATTTAATCTAATATATTTATTTTTAATTAAATAGATGTATAAAAAAGAATTAACAGATGATCACAATAACTAACTAACTAACTAACTAAATAAATAAGTAGGTGAATGAATAAATAAATGATTGTGTATAATGAATAAATGAATTGTGTGTAAAACTAAGATTTTCTTTATTATTTTATTTTACATTGTATGTGTTAGAAGATTTTAAGCTCTAGGTGATACTTTTGATTCCCAAGATTCAAATTTAGGCTTTGCGGTATTATAAGGAACATAAGCACCTTTTGTATAAGTCCAATTAATTGGATGATGTTGTTCTGGAGCGATATGTCTAATTGCTATTTCATCAGGTTTAAGCTTTGTTGGTGGAGTATCAGTACCATAAGCTAACCAATAATGCCAACCTGGTTCTGAATGTGATGCATCAAATCTCCAAAAATCTTTATATTCAACCCATCTAGTTCTCATATGAATTTCTTCTGGATTTTCAGTTTCGTAATATTTATTACCAAAATCATCTTCACCAACAAGAGTACCAGACTTTGTATCATTCATATATGCGATTTGACGACCTGAACGTACAAGACCATTACGCCAGATGTTTTTAAGTGTTCTTATGAATGAGACAGACATTGTGTGTGTGTTTGTGTGTGTGTGTGTGTGTGTGTATAAGTAATATCCAGAGCAGGAGATATCTGTAATTGGTGTAGGTCTATGTGTATGTGTATTTAGTGCTATTTTCCTATATATATCAACATGTTACTATTATTTTCTACCTGAGAAATAAGAAAGTGAGAAAATGAAATAGTGTTCCCCTCAGAGGGCGGTGCACGGGTGCGGGGGATGGAGGCTGCGTCGATCGACGCGTCGTTTCTGGATTCTGATTTTCGCATTTATTATTTATTACTATATCCAGCACCTTGTTCCGGTACCGGGGGGAGACTGCAAATTGCAAGTTCCAAATTGCCAGTTTCCATCTCTTCGCTCTGACTTCTGACTCTTCTCTGCCACTGATTGCACTTGATGCTGCTGATTGCACTGGACTGCCATTGTCTTTGGTTCTCCGTTTATTTTCCATTTTCCACGCTCGTCCATTTTTCCAAGTTTTTCACCCTTTTCACCCTTTTTTCCCTTTTTCGTAGTGCTGGCGAGTGCTGATGATGACTGACACTCCACTTTCCTTCTCACCCCCCATATCCTACGAGGTATATAATTATCACTGCTTTTCCTGTTCTTATCCTTTTCTTTTTTCTTTCTTTTTCTCTTCCTATTTTTGTTTCCTTTATTTATCTTATTTATCTTATTTATCTTATTTATCTTACTTCTCTTTATTTTCTTTTAATCAAGTAACAACTTACAACACAAACAAAAAAACATGTATAGAAACGCTGCTGCTAGAATCGCAAGATCAAGAGCTCTTTCCTCAATGGCAAAGAGACCAACTTTATTAGCTTCTGCTAATGCTAATATCGCTCAATCAAATGTTGGTGCTATTAGAGGTTTAAAGAAAATTAACTTTGGTGGTGTTGAAGAATTAGTTCATGAAAGAGCTGATTGGCCAAGAGAAAAATTACTTGAATATTTTAAGAATGATACAATGGCTTTAATTGGTTATGGTTCTCAAGGTTATGGTCAAGGTTTAAATTTAAGAGATAATGGTTTAAATGTTATCATTGGTGTTAGAGAAGGTGGTGCTTCTTGGAAAGCTGCTATTGAAGATGGTTGGGTTCCAGGTCAAAATTTATTCCCAATTAAAGAAGCAATTGAAAAAGGTACAATTATTATGAATTTATTATCTGATGCTGCTCAATCTTCTACTTGGTCTGAAATTAAACCTTTAATTACTGAAGGTAAAACTTTATATTTCTCTCATGGTTTCTCTCCTGTTTTCAAGGAATTAACTAAAGTTGATCCACCAACTAATGTTGATGTTGTCTTAGCTGCTCCAAAGGGTTCTGGTAGAACTGTTAGATCTTTATTTAAGGAAGGTAGAGGTATTAATTCTTCTTATGCTGTTTGGAATGATGTTTCCGGTAAAGCTGAAGAAAGAGTTATTGCTTTAGCTGTTGCAATTGGTTCTGGTTATATTTACCAAACAACTTTTGAAAAGGAAGTTTATTCTGATTTATATGGTGAAAGAGGTTGTTTAATGGGTGGTATTCATGGTATGTTCTTAGCTCAATATGATGTTTTAAGGGAAAATGGTCATTCCCCATCTGAAGCTTTCAATGAAACTGTTGAAGAAGCAACTCAATCTTTATATCCATTAGTTGGTAAATATGGTATGGATTACATGTATGATGCATGTTCTACTACTGCTAGAAGAGGTGCTTTAGATTGGTATCCAATCTTTAAGGATAACTTAAAACCAGTTTTCCAAAAATTATATGCTTCTGTTAGAGATGGTTCTGAAACTAAGAGATCATTAGAATTCAACTCTCAATCAAATTACAGAGAAGAATTAGAAAAGGAATTAGTTACTATTAGAAACATGGAAATCTGGAGAGTTGGTAAGGAAGTTAGAAAATTAAGACCAGAAAACCATTAAGTTTTTTAGTTATTAAATGAAACAATTCAAAACAAAACAACAAAACAAAACATTTAAAATAGTCAGACGAATGACTTTAATGCATATCCATCCATATACATAAACCTAATATACACACAAAAATACACTTATACAAAAAAACAATCTAAACTTTACTATATTATTATCGGAATTATATAGTTTATTCTTTATTTTACAATTAATTTGCTTTCCAGAATGAATTCTTGATTACAATATTTATTTCAATTTTTTCTTAATTATTTATCTCTTTATTATTCCCTCTTGGTATATAGCTTTTCTCGTGTTTAATGAATAAACAGCGTCTATGAATTAAATTTCTCTTTAAGCATTATGTAGTTACCTAACGAAACAAAAAGTCTGGCTGTTATCCCTATCTTATCTGCCATTCTGTATGCGTTTAACGTTACACAGTGCTGAAAACTGTGGTTAATGGTTAACTGTGGTGACAAAATCAAAGGCCGAGCAAACAGTGGAGTCAAATTTGAGAAGTGAAAACTCAATTTTCTCTCTCTTTGCTTGCTGAATTAAGTTATTCTATGAAGGACGTAGCATGTATATGCTTTTCACTTTTTATTTATTAGTCTTATCTTACCCACTTAATTTCATCTTAAACAGTTACTGCTCTCTTTTCCCAGCCTTACATTATTAAAAAAAAATATAAAAACTAATTACTACAGGTTTAATTTTCTTTTCTTTTCTTTTCTTTTCTTTTCTATTTCTATCTCTCTCAATATATAACCGCATTCTCACTACATCACAATTAAACTATAATCAATCTTTAATTAATTTTATTGTTATTATCTAATTGAATAATAGAAGAAAAAAAAGAAAAGTAGTTCAATAAAATATAAATCAATACAAATCAATAAAAATCAATACAAATCAATACAAATCAATACAAATCAATACAAATCAACATAATAATGTCTATACCAGAACCTAGAAACGGAACACTTCGACTTGGATCAATTGCACCAAATTTTACTACTGATACATCAATTGGTATTGTTAATTTTTATGATTATATAGGACCAAATAGTTGGTGTATTTTATTTTCACATCCTGATGATTTTACACCTGTTTGTACAACTGAACTTGGAGCATTTGCAAAACTTGAACCTGAATTTACTAAAAGGAATGTTAAATTAATTGGATTAAGTGTAAATAGTAGTGAATCTCATAGAGAATGGATTAAAGATATTGATGAAATAACAGGTAGTAATTTAAAATTTCCAATTATTGCAGATCCAGAAAGGAAAATTGCATTATTATATGATATGATTGATTATCAAGATGCTTCAAATATTGATGATAAAGGTGTTCAATTAACAATTAGATCAGTATTTATAATTGATACAAATAAAAAAATTAGATTAATAATGACTTATCCGGCAACTTGTGGTCGTAATACTGCTGAAGTTTTAAGAGTTGTTGATTCATTACAAACAAGTGAAAGAATGAAAAGGAAAGTAACAACTCCAATTAATTGGGTACCTGGAGATGATGTTATAATTGCTCCAAATATTAATAATGATGAAGCTAGAAAATTATTCCCAAAATTCAGATCTATTAAACCATATTTACGTTTAACTCCATTATCAAAGGATGCATCTATCTGAAATTTTTTTTATTCTTATTATAATTATTATTATTTCTACAATTACTACTACAAAAATCATTCTTTTTATTTTCAAATTTTGTTATTACTTTTTTTTAACATATATATATATATATATACATACAACTATATCATATTCTTTTCAAATTTGTGTATTTTATATCTCCTATTTTCGTATTTCTGAATTTTTATTATCGTTTAATGTGGATTGTCATGTAGAATTAAAATTAAATTAACATTAAATTAAAGTTAAATTGAAATTGAAAAATATATGCACTGTTTACGTAATGCTGTTTACGTAATGCTGTTTACGTAATCGTGGTTCTAATTGTGAAGTAGAGACCCTGTGAATGCTAAAAATAGCAGTGGGAATGGGCCCACAGGGAATTTTTTATAAATTTAAATTGGGATCACGTGTCATCCTCTTAGTTACATTATGAAGCCAGCGGACCACCCACACGCCCCTGACGTCAGCGAATTGAAGTTGTCAAGGAAAGAAAAACGAAACGAAGCGAAACGAAACGAAACGAAAAGAAAAGAAAAGAAAAGAAAACCGCAGCTGCCGCAAAAAAGAAAACAAAACAAACAAAACACAAAACACTAAAAACTAAAAACTAAACACCTTTGCTACCTGTAACACACTTATCCCTTTGACTTACCACTTGAACACACCGTCCTCTCTGCATCCCATACCACCACAGAAGGTTACACACACAGCACATCTATATCTGCAACGTCTGCAACAACATCTACAACATCTGCAACACCTACAACACCTACAACACCAACACCCCTCAAACATACGGCACCCACCTTGATTCCTGATTTTCAATTTTCAATTTGGTTCCTGATTTTTCTTTTCATTTCGGTTTCCATTCCAATTTCTATTCTTAGACTCAAACCTCAAACCTCGAATTTTAATTCTTCAGCTGTTCAACCCTTTTAACCCCTTCACTCATTATATCCCTAATCATTCACTTCCCTTGTCTCTTGATATATATATATATCTTGTTTGGTCTACTTATCCATTCATTTACTATATTATCACTGTGAATATATACTAATCATATACAAATAAAATACTAGACTCTTTATTTCTACAATTAAATTAATTAATTAACTAATTGTTGTGTTTATTTATTTACTTATTTATTTATTTCTTCATTTATTTCTTCATTTGATATTTCAACCATGATGTTTCATCCTGTTTTAGATAATAAATATAATATCAAACTTCAGCATTCAAATATAATAGAAAAGGATGATTCAATAATTTTAAAAAATAATCGAAAATCTCATTGGATAAAATCTTTCTTAATTATAATATTATTTTTATTATCAATTTTTATTCTATTCAATCCTGTAATATCATCATTTTTATTATCTAATGATTTTATCAATAATAATTCTTGTCATAATTATTTAAATTCAACTTTTTCTAATAACAACAACAACAACAGATTTGTGAATAGCACAATCTTTAATGATTCATATAATAATAATAATAATAATAATCATAGTTCAACTGATGAAATACCCACAGAATCTTTAAGTTTTACTGAGAGTTTATTTAATACTTTATTTTCAAAAGATACTAATGATGAAGATGAAAATATTAATGAAATCGATATTAATAATAATGATAATGTTAATGACTTAACCTCTCATGCTGATATTATTATTCGTAATATAATGAAAGGTTCAAATAATGCAATTATTCCTCGTTTTAAATTAGAAAAGCGTGCAGATGATTTTAACTCTTCAACTACTTCAGTTACTTTTTCTCCTGCAAATCAGCAAACTACAAGTTCAACATTATCTTCTGATACTGATACGGATACTGATACTGATACTGCTAATATTTTTAATACTGATACTTCTACTTCAATATCATCATCATCTTCTACTTCTTCATCATCATTATCATCATCATCTTCTACATTTTCCTCTTCTTCATCAACATTATCATCATCTTCTTCTTTATTATCATCTTCTACAACATTATCTCCTAACTTTGGTTCAACATTTACACTTGATTCTTCTACCCTATCCTCTTCATCTTTCTCAAGTTCATCATCTTTATCATCATCATCATCATCATCATCACCATCATCATTATCATCATCATCATCTCAGATATTTATACCATCTGTAACCACTTCATCTTTATTCACATCATCATCAGCCTTATCAACATCTTCATCATTATTCTTTTCATCCTCATCATCATCGGTATTTATATTTTCTTCATCCTCATCATCATCATCAGTATTTATTTTCTCATCTTCATCCTCATTGATTTCTTCATCTTCATCTTCATTATTTTTAACATCATCATCTAGTTTTTCATCTTCAATTCCTTCATCAACAATTTTTTCATCATCTTCATCCTCATCATCTTCTCATTCATCATCATCATTTTTATTACCATCTTCAACTTCTTCAAGTTTTTCTTCTTTTTCAACATCATCACCAACTATTTCTTCAACTTCAAAATATTCTTCAAATCATGGTTCATATATTGTTCTTGCTTCAACTACAGTAATGAATAGTGCAAGTACTGTCACTTTATTTCAAACTATAACTGCAACTCCAAAATCTACAAGTTCAGGTATTACAGCAAAAGATAAAAATATTGCTATTGGTGTTGCTGTTGGTATTGGTATTCCAGTTATTATTATAATAATATTAAGTTTATTATTCATTTATCGTAGAAAGAAATTAAATTCTGTTCGTAATTATGTTGATTCAAATGGTAGAGATGTTGGTATTGCAGTTGAAGAAGGTAATCCATTTAAAAAATCATTACGTCGTTTCTTTTTCGGATTTCCAACTTTAAATAATAATCCAACATCTGGTGATTTTGATGATGAAATGGGTGATGATATAATTAATGAACCAAAACCAAATTTAGGTTTAAGTTCTAATGGTGGTACAACTTATAAGAGTAATAATTATACAGGTGATGATGATAATACTCGAGGTTTTGTTGTTAATCGTCCAAAACCATTACATTTAGTAAATAATGATGATTCAATAATTAATGAATCAGATGATTCAGATTTAGCTTCAAATTCTATTCCAAAAACGAATAGTAATAACAATAGTAATGTTACTGAAAAAAATGGAAATATTCCAAATATACCCGATACTGATGAATCAGATGATTTAAATACTGATGAATATGTTTTAGCACCAGATTCATCATCTCCGAATGATTCGAGTCCTGATAGAGGTGATTTCCCATCATTAGATTGATTATTAATAGACTCACTTCATTTTGCATACTCATATTCATTTTCATATTCATTTTCATTTTCATATTCATATTAATAATTTATTTCATTCAATTTGTTAATTGTCAATCTTGCATATATATACACAAACATATTTAATTACATACATACACAAAAACATACATACACTAATTACTAATATAAATAATTAATACTAATACCAATTTTGTGTGTAATTCATAAATATTTAATATAGCTACATAAATAAATATCTACTCGAGGTATATAAACTCGGTAGTAAAATTAGAAGAAGATAATAATAACTCAAAAAAACTTAAAAATTGTTTCATTACATTATATAAATATACATACTTTATTTATTTTTATCATTATTATTATTTATTTTTATCATTATTATTATTATTATTATTATTATTACTAGTACTATTATTATTATTGCCAATTAGTAGTATTTTAGTTTCGATTTATTTCTCCTCTACCTTCTCCATTTTTTTTCTATCTTCCAATTTTTGCTTTTTTCTTTATAATTAAAATCTTTGTAAATCTTTGTTAAATAAATATTAATATAAACTACAATACGATCTTTTTATTTTATTTTACTTTATTTCATATTGATATAGTTTTAAATTATTCTTTTAAATTTTATATAAATGTAAGTATTAACAAACTATTAAATATGATATATACTATGTATAAAATAATGAAAATGAAAGTGGAAATCAAAGGTTACGATATTGAATGAAAAATGAAAAATGAAAAATGAAAAATGAAAAGGTCTTTATGGTATATTTTCAAACTAACCTAACATCATCAAAAATAAAGCAACAATAGCCATCATAGTAGAAGAGTGACAATTGTTAATACTAGATGCACCACCATAATAAACAGATTCAGAAACAGTTGGTGATGTAATAGTTCTTGATGTTGATAATGAAGAAATATCTGAAGATGTTAAAGTAGTTGAATAATATGTAATAGTTTTAGAAGTTGTAATTAATTCACTGGATGTTGTCTCATTTTGTGTAGTTATAGTTTTTGTTTCAAAAGTTGTATTTTCAGATGTTGTTGTTGATGACGATGTTGACGTTGTTGTAATATAAGATGTATTTGTAGATAATGTACATACATTGTCAGAACAGTGAGTGGTAGTTAACAAAGTCGTAATAGTAACTACTTCGGTAGATAATGTTGTGTCGATAGTAGAAGAATGTAAAGTAGTGCTTAAAGGTGAGGATGTAATTATGGATGATTGAGATGTAGATGTGGATAATGATGTTAATGAAGATGTTGATAATGATGTGGATAATGATGTAGATGAAAATGTTGATAATGATGTGGATAATGATGTTGAAGATGTAGATGAAGATACTGAAGAAGTGGATGAAGATACAACTGACGATGTGGATGAATATACAACTGACGATGTGGATGAAGATACAACTGAAGATGTAGAAGTTAAAGTAGATAATGGTGTAAATGATGATGTAGATGATGATTGTACTAATAGCGTAGTAGAGGAGGAAACTGGACAAACAATATTTGGAATGACATAGTTCAAAACAACAGCAGTAGTAGTAATACTTCCACTACTAATAACTTGAGAAGTAGTAGATGCAATAAAAGAACCAGTAACATCAGATGGCATAGAACATGATGTAGTAGTAAATAAAACCAAAGAACCATCAACCAAAGATGCAGAAACACCCAATGAACAGTATGCAACATCAATTGATGAATCACAGTTGGTTATGTATGTTGATAAAGTAATAACAGATGATGTGATACTTGAAGATTTGATACAACTAGAAGAAGTAATTTGAGATGATGGAGTGTATGATGTTGATGAAGAATATTTTGGTGCAATTGATGATGAATCAGATTTTGGTGGTGCAATCGCAGAAGTAGAAACATAAACTGAAGACGAGGTTAATAGAGTGGAAGTTGAAGTTGATAATGAAAAAATGGATGATGTGGATGTTGATGACGTTGATGATGTTGATGATGTTGATGATGTTGATGATGTTGATGATGTTGATGATGTTGATGATGTTGATGATGTTGATGATGTTGATGATGTTGATGATGT